>JACBKR010000341.1:0-143355 GCA_014218235.1 Colocasia esculenta
ATCGAACCGAACCGAAATGGACCTTGAACCGACCGAACTGAACCGAATAATATGCTTGAACCGTTTTGTACCGAACGAACTACTTCGGTTCGGTTCGGTTTCTTTCTTCATTCTTTTGGGCCTTATGGGCCTTGAATTGGACTTGTCTGTTTTAAACGTTTTCTACTCAGTGCTCACCACTTTGGAAATTTTTAAAAATAAAAAAATGGGCAAAAGATAAATGGTAAAAGAGGCCATCCTCCTCTCTCACAATGTATTAAAAACAACTCCTTGAAATGGAATTTTATTCTGGAAACTAGAAAAACTGATAAAGAGCGGTCTCATTTCATATGGATCATGTACCTGTATGTGCAAGAGTCACTGTCAAACAACCCCATCATTTTTTTTCTGAACATCCCAATCATGTTAACAGCCGAATTAACAAGTGCAACCTGCTTGGCCAGGCAGTGCTTAATTGGAAAGTTGAAGCATCACATCAGCCCAATGGAACTACAGCACCATGATATATACCAAAAGCCACAAGATTCTAATTTAAATCAGCTCAATGGCCAGACAATGCTTAATTTACATATAGTTGATATTACAAAGTTCTGTAATTTGCCAAAAAAAAATCCAGTCTTCACATCAGCAGAAGATAAGTAGAGCTATTTGAAAAGAAAAAGTGCCACATTATTAGTTCTCTTTTTTGGCATTTAGAATGCAATACTCCATCTGGGCACTTAATTTTTTGTTGTCATAAGAAGCCGGCTTTTGCTGTCATAAGAGAGCCAGTACACCAAGGAGTGGCTTATTCTTACCCTCCATGTACACTAGGACGAGTTGTAGGTTCAAACCCATGGGGAGCAGTTTTTACAGAATTTTGAAGGACACTGTAATAGGCTAGTTTTCCAAAAGAAAAAGGTAATGGCGTAATGCGGAGCAGAGACATGGCAAAAATTGTTTATGTGCGACCACATAGATGGATACCTGAAGGAGTATGGGGAGGAAGATGATCCCTGTTGAAGCAGTTGGGTCAAAGACTCAAAGGGGCCTCAGAGGGACTGGCTCAAGGAGAAAGGAGTAGGTCTGTCTTTAAGGAACAAATGGATTAGTTGCAACTTAATTTCTATTTAAATCTAGACCCAATGAAGTCTGAGTTCATTGGGGATATTATGCCTACCTGCTTTAGGCTCATTGGCTCAGAGGAGGTATGAGTAAGCTCTGAGCAGGCCTTGGAAGGTCCAGATCGGAATCATCGGATTGGACATTAGGGTATCAGAAGGGGCCTTACCATCTGCTTGTAATGACTGTTTTAGAAGGTTGCGCTCAGAACATGGTGGTACTTTCTTTTAGGGAGAACAGTGTTGGACTGTTGTCTGCCGCATGATGGCGTCCCAAGGGCTCGAGGAAAGGGGAAACAGAGACATTCGCACAAAAAAAAGTGTGTGTGTGAGAGAGAGAGAACCCTCGCCTCTGTCAAACCCCGATCTCCTCGCCGCCGTCAAATCCCGGTCTCCTCGCCGGTCGCCTGCCATGGCCATGGGAGATAGGGTATGAGAGAGTAGATAGAGAGAATTTGAGAGAAATAGAACAAAAAGAGATCAGATGAGAGAACCAGACCTCGTCCCTGTGTCAAACCCCACTTCCTCGCCACCGTCAGACCCTGCCTCCTCGCCGGCGTCGCCGCCGTGGTCTCCTTGCCACAGGCCCACAGCTCACTGCTCGCGCCGCTTGCCCGTCTGCCGTCCGGCCCATCCCCGTCCGCCGGCGCCGTGCTGACTGCAGGCTGCAGCCTTCGCCTTGGCTGGTTGGCCCTTGCGGCCTTGCCGGCTGACCTTCACGCCTTCGCTAGTCGAAGCAGGCTCGCAGCGCCGCAGGCCCGCAGCAACCAACAGAGCAACCCCACCTCCAAACTCCAAAGTGGGCAATACGCATTGCGGCATTGGGATGTTAGGGTTGGGTGTGGTTTTGAGGTTTTCGGTTCAAACGGTCAAGTCCGGTTTTTGTAATGAGGAACCCGAACCGAACCGGATTTTGGTCTTCGGTTCGGTACGGTTCGTAGACCCGACCAATTGTGATGTGAAACCGAACCGAACCGAACAATTCGGTTCGGTTCAGTTCGGTTCAACGGTTTGAACCGAATACTGTACAGCCCTAATTGTGGTCACATAAGCAATTCCGATGCCCGTACAGAAAGTTATGCCAGATTCTTTCGCTGAAGGGGTGGGAATAAACAGGAGGGGGTGACTATATCGGCGATGTTCGTGCACCCATATACACGACCTGGGGCGGAGATCTCGCGTCGAGTTGAACACGACTTTCGATGGCTGTGACTGGGCGGCGCCTCGTGTGGGCTCCGCCATTGATTCGCGTAATCGAGGGAGTCACTACTGCCAAAAAACCTTAGAAAAGGGGAGATCGTCGGCTAGAATCGCAAATTCGGAGTGCGAAACGAAGGTTTTTCGACCCCGAAACGACGTCTTATCACTTAAGGCAAAATAGGGCTCGAGCACCTCTGAGTGTCGATTCCGAATTGGGGTCTTATAAGCGATTCCGATAACCGAGCGAAAAGTTATGCCCGTTTGAGCGAAGGGGTGTCCGTATGCGATCGCATCGGCAGCCCGCGACCGCGCTCCCGGAGAGGAATTTGGGCGCCAGACCGAAAATCTCCGAATGCGACCTTTTACTGACCGGGTCGAAGTGCCGATTCTGAATTGGGGCCTCGCGGGCGGTCCCGACCCCTGGGCGAATAAATATCCGCGTCTGACCGGAGGGTACGGCAGTCGGCGTACTAGTACACACGCTCAGGGGGTATTTTGGCCCCGGAACGAAATTCCGCAAAACAAGCGCCATGTCGACCGTCTCGGAGTACCGATTCCGAATTGTGGTCACATAAGCGATTCCGATGCTCGTGCGGAAAGTTATGCCAGATTCTTTCGCTGAAGGGGTGGGAATAAAAAGGAGGGGGTAACTATATCGACGTTGTTCGTGCACCCATATACACGACCTGGGGGGGAGATCTCGCGTCGAGTTGAACACGACTTTCGATGGCTGTGAATGGGCGGAGGCGCGTGTGGGCTCCGCCATTGATTCGCGTAATCGAGGGAGTCGCTACTGCCAAAAAACCTTAGAATAGGGGAGATCATCGAATAGAATCGCAAATTCGGAGTGTGAAACGAAGGTTTTTCGACCCCGAAACGACGTCTTATCTCCTGAGGCAATAAGGGGGCTCGAGCGCCTCTGAGTGCCGATTCCGAATTGGAGTCTTATAAACGATTCCGATAACCGAGCGAAAAGTTATGCCCGTTTGAGCGAAGGGGTGTCCGTATGCGATCGCATCGGCAGCCCGCGACTGCGCTCCAAGAGAGGAATTTGGGCGCCATACCGGAAATCTCCGAATGTGACCTTTTACTGACCGGGTCGAAGTGCCGATCCTGAATTGGGGCCTCGCGGGCAGTTCCGACCCCTGGGCGAATAAATATCCGCATCCGACCGGATGGTACGACAGTCGGTGTACTAGTACACACGCTCCGGGGAGTATTTTGGCCCCGGAACGGAATTCCATAAAACCACCGCCATGTCGACCGTCTCGGAGTGCCGATTCCGAATTGTGGTCACATAAGCGATTCCGATTCCCGTGCGGAAACTTATTCCCGATTCTTTCGCTGAAGGGGTGGGAATAAACTGGAGGAGGTGACTATATCGGCGATGTTCGGGCACCCATATACATGACCTGGGGCGGAGATCTCGCGTCGAGTTGAACATGACTTTCGATGGCTGTGACTGGGCGGCGGCGCGTGTGGACTCCGCCAGCGATTCGAATCATCGAGGGAGTCGCTACTGCCAAAAAACCGTAGAAAAGGGGAGAACGTCGGCTAGAATTGCAAATTCGGAGTGCGAAACGAAGGTTTTTCAACCCCGAAACGACGTCTTATCGCTTGAGTCAATAAGGGGGCATCGAGCGCCTTTGAGTGCCGATTCCGAATTGGGGTCTTATAAGCGATTCCGATAACCGAGCGAAAAGTTATGCCTGTTTGAGCGAAGGGGTGTCCATATGCGATCGCATCGGCAGCCCGCGACCGCGCTCCCGGAGAGGAATTTGGGCGCCGAACCAGAAATCTCCGAATGTGACTTTTACTGACCAGGTCGAAGTGTCGATTCTTAATTGGGACCTCCCGGCGGTTCCGACCCCCAGGCGAATAAATATCCGCGTCCGACCGGAGGGTACAGTAGTCGGTGTACTAGTACACACGCTCGGGGGGTAATTTGGCCCCGGAACGAAATTCCACAAAACAAGCGCCCTGTCGACCGTCTCGGAGTACCGATTACGAATTGTGGTCACATAAGCGATTCCGATGCTCGTGCGGAAAGTTATGCCAGATTCTTTCGCTGAAGGGGTGGGATAAACAGGAGGGGGTGACTATATCGGCGATGTTCGGCACCCATATACACGACTAGGGGCGGAGATCTCGCGTCGAGTTGAACACGACTTTCGATGGCTGTGACTGGGCGGCGGCGTGTGTGGGCTCCGCCAGCGATTCGCGTAATCAAGGGAGTCGCTACTGCCAAAAAACCATAGAATATGGGAGATCGTCGGCTAGAATCCCAAATTAAGAGTGTGAAACGAAGGTTTTTTGACCCCGAAACGACGTCTTATCGCCTGAGGCAATAACGGGGCTCGAGCGCCTCTGTGTGCCGATTCCGAATTGGGGTCTTATAAGCGATTTTGATAACCGAGCGAAAAGTTATTCCCGTTTGAGCGAAGGGGTGTCCGTATGCAATCACATCGGCAGCCCGCGACCGCGCTCCCGGAGAGGAATTTGGGCGCCAGACCGGAAATCTACGAATGCGACCTTTTACTGATTGGGTCGAAGTGCCGCTTCTGAATTAGGGCCTCGCGGGCGGTTCCGACCCCCGGGCGAATAAATATCCGCGTCCGACAGGAGCGTACGGCAGTCGGGGTGCTAGTACACACGCTCCGGGGGGTATTTTGGCCCCGGAAAGGAATTCCGAGAAACTAGCGCCCTGTGACCGTCTTGGAGCGCCGATTCCGAATTGTGGTCACATAAGCGATTCCAATGCCCGTACGGAAAGTTATACCCGATTCTTTCGCTGAAGGGGTGGGAATAAACCGTAGGGGGGACTATATCGGCGATGTTCGGGCACCCATATACACGGCCTGGGGAGGAGATCTCGCGTCGAGTTGAACACAACTTTCGATGGCTGTGACTGGGCAGCGGTGCGTGTGGGCTCTACTAGTGATTCGCGTAATAGAGGGAGTCGCTACTGCCAAAAAACCTTAGAATAGGGGAGATCATCGACTAGAATCGCATATTCGGAGTACGAAAAGAAGGTTTTTCGACCCAAAAACGACGTCTTGTCGCCTTGAAAAAAAGCAGGCGTCGAGTGCCTTTGTGTGTCGATTCCGAATTGGGGTCTTATAAGCGATTCCGATAACCGAGCGAAAAGTTATGCCCGTTTCAGCGAAGGGGTGTCCGTATGCGATCGCATCAGCATCCCGTGACCGCGCTCCCAGAGAGGAATTTGGGCGCGGATCGGAAATCTCCGAATGTGACCTTTTACTGATCGGGTCGAAGTGCCGATTCTGAATTGGGGCCTCGCGGGCGGTTCCGACCCCCGGGCGAATAAATATCCGCGTCCGACCGGAGGGTACGGCAGTCGGTGTACTAGTACACACGCTCCGAGGGGGTATTTTGGCCCCGGAACGGAATTCCGCGAAACCAGCGCCCTGTCGACCGTCTCGGAGTGCCGATTCCGAATTGTGGTCACATAAGCGATTCCGATGCCCGTGCGGAAAGTTATGCCCGATTCTTTCGCTGAAGGGGTGGGAATAAACCGGAGGGGGGACTATATCGGCGATGTTTGGGCACCCATATACACGAACTGGGGCAGAGATCTCGCATCGAGTTGAACACGACTTTCGATGGCTGTGACTGGGCGGCGGCGCGTGTGGGCTCCGCCAGTAATTCGCATAATCAAGGGAGTCGCTACAGCCAAAAAACTTAACAGCTTTTGTTGTCATAAGAGAGCCAGCTTTTGCTGTCATAAGAGAGCCAGTACACCAAGGAGTGGCTTATTTCTTACCCTCCATGTACACTAGGACGAGGTTGCAGGTTCAAATCCCATGGGGAGCAGGTTTTTACAGAATTTTGAAGGACACTGTAATAGGCTAGTTTTCCAAAAGAAAAAGGTAATGGCGTAATGCAGAGCAAGACATGGCAAAAATTGTTTATGTGCGACCATATAGATGGATACCTGAAGGAGTATGGGGAGGAAGATGATCCCTGTTGAAGCAGTTGGGTCAAAGACTCAAAGGGGCCTCAGAGGGACTAGCTCAAGGAGAAAGGAGTAGGTCTGTTTTTAAGGAACAAATGGATTAGTTGCAACTTAATTTCTATTTAAATCTAGACCCAACGAAGTCCGAGTTCATTGTTGGACTTTTGTCTGCCGCATGATGGCGTCCCAAGGGCTCGAGGAAAGGGGAAACAGAGACATTCGCACAAAAAAAGTGTGTGAGAGAGAGAACCCTCGCCTCTGTCAAACCCCGATCTCCTCGCCGCCGTCAAATCCCGGTCTCCTTGCCAGCCGCCTGCCATGGCCATGGGAGATAGGGTATGAGAGAGTAGATAGAGAGAGTCTGAGAGAAATAGAACAAAAAGAGATCAAGATGAGAGAACCCGACCTCGTCCCTGTGTCAAACCCCGCTTCGTCGCCACCGTCAGACCCCGCCGCCTCGCCGGCGTCGCCGCCGTGGTCTCCTTGCCACAGGCCTACAGCTCACTACTCGCGGCGCTTGCCCATCCACCATTCGGCCCGTCCCCGTCCACCGCCGCCTGCAGACTGCAGACTGTAGCCTGCAGCCGTCGCGATGGCTGGTTGGCCCTTGCGGCCTTGCCTGCTGACCTTCACGCCTTCGCTGGTCGAAGCAGGCTCGCAGTGCCGCAGGCCCGCAGCAACCAACAGAGCAACCCCACCTCCAAACTCCAAAGTGGGCAACTCTGGCTAAAGTGGGCAATACGCATTGCGGCATTGGGATGTTAGGGTTGGGTGGGTTTTGAGGTTTTCGGTTCAAACGATCCAGTCCGGTTTTTGTAATGAGGAACCCGAACCGAACCAGATTTTGGTCTTCGGTTCGGTTCGGTTCGTTGACCCGACCAATTGTGATGTGAAACCGAACCGAACCGAACAATTCGGTCGGTTCGGTTCGGTTTAACGGTTTGAACCGAATACTGAACAGCCCTAATTGTGGTCACATAAACGATTTCGATGCCCGTGCGGATAGTTATGCCGGATTCTTTCGCTGAAGGGTGGGAATAAATAGGAGGGGGTGACTATATCGGCGATGTTCGGGCAGCCATATACACAACCTGGGGTGGAGATCTCGCGTCGCGTTGAACACGACTTTCGATGGCTGTGACTGGGTGGCGGCGCGTGTGGGCTCCACCAGTGATTCGCGTAATCGAGGGAGTCGCTACTGCCAAAAAACCTTAGAATAGGGGATCGTCGGCTAGAATCGCCAATTCGGAGTGCGAAATGAAGGTTTTTCGATCCTGAAACAACGTCTTATTGCCTAAGGCAATATGGGGGCTCGGGCGCCTCTGAGTGCCGATTCTGAATTGGGGTCTTATAAGCGATCCGATAATCGAGTGAAAAGTTATGCCCGTTTGAGCGAAGGGGTGTCTGTATGCGATCGCATCGGCAGCCCGCGACCGCTCTCCCGGAGAGGAATTTGGGTGCCAGACCGGAAATCTCCAAATGCGACATTTTACTGACCGAGTCAAAGTGACGATTCTGAATTGGGGCCTCACGGGCGGTTCCGACCCCAGGGCGAATAAATATCCGCGTCCGACCGGAGGGTACGGCAGTTGGTGTACTAGTACACACGCTCTGGGGGTATTTTGGCCCCGGAACAGAATTCCATGAAACCAGCGCCCTGTCGACCGTCTCGGAGTGCCGATTCCGAATTGTGGTCACATAAGCGATTCCGATGCCCGTGCGGAAAGTTATGCCCGATTCTTTCGCTGAAGGGGTGGAATAAACCGGAGGGGGTGATTATATCGGCGATGATCGGGCACCCATATACACGACCTGGGGAGGAGATCTCACGTCGAGTTGAACACAACTTTCGATGGCTGTGACTGGGCGGCGGCGCATGTGGACTCCGCCAGCGATTCGCGTAATCGAGGGAGTCGCTACTGCCAAAAAACCTTAGAATAGAGGAGATCATCGGCTAGAATAAGAAATTCGGTGTGCGAAACGAAGATTTTTCGACCACGAAATGACGTCTTATCGCTTGAGGCAATAAGTGGGCGTCGAGCGCCTTTGAGTGCCGATTCCGAATTGGGGTCTTATAAGCGATTCTGATAACCGAGCGAAAAGTTATGCCCGTTTGAGCGAAGGGGTGTCCGTATGCAATCGCATCGGCAGCCCGTGACCGCGCTCCCGGAGAGGAATTTGGGCGCCGGACCGGAAATCTCCGAATGTGACCTTTTACTGACCGGGTCGAAGTGTCGATTCTTAATTGGGGCCTCGCGGGCGGTTCCGACCCCCGGGCGAATAAATATTCGCGTCCGACCGGAGGGTACGGCAGTCGGTGTACTAGTACTCACGCTCCGGGGGGTATTTTAGCCCCGGAACGAAATTCCACGAAACCAGCGCCGTGTCGACTGTCTCAGAGTGCCGATTCCGAATTGTGGTCACATAAGCGATTCCGATGCCCGTGCGGAAAGTTATGCATGATTCTTTCGCTGAAGGGGTAGGAATAAACCGGAGGGGGTGACTATATCGGCGATGTTCGGGCACCCATATACATGACCTAGGGAGGAGATCTCGCGTATAGTTGAACAGAACTTTCGATGGCTGTGACTGGGCGGCGGCGTGTGTGGACTCCGCCAGCGATTCGCGTAATCGAGGGAGTCGCTACTGCCGAAAAACCTTAGAATAGGGGAGATCGTCGGCTAGAATCGCAAATTCGGAGTGCGAAACGAAGGTTTTTCAACCACGAAACGACGTCTTATCGCTTGAGGCAATAAGGGGGCGTCGAGCGCCTTTGAGTGCCGATTCCGAATTGGGTTCTTATAAGCGATTCCGATAACCGAGCGAAAAGTTATGCCCGTTTGAGCGAAGGGGTGTCCGTATGCGATCGCATCGGCAGCCCGCGACCGCGCTCCCGGAGAGGAATTTGGGCGCCGGACCGGAAATCTCCGAATGTGACCTTTTACTGACCGGGTCGAAGTGTCGATTCTGAATTGGGGCCCCGCGGGCGGATCCGACCCCGGGGCGAATAAATATCTGTGTCCGACCGAAGGGTACGGCATTCGGTGTACTAGTACACATGCTCCGGGGGGTATTTTGGCCCCGGCACGGAATTCCGCAAAACCAGCGCCCTGTCGACCGTCTTGGAGTGCCGATTCCCAATTGTGGTCACATAAGCGATTCCGATGCTCGTGCAGAATGTTATGCCGGATTCTTTCGCTAAAGGGGTGGGAATAAATAGGAGGGGGTGACTATATCGGCGATGTTCGGGCACCTATATACCCGACCTGGGGCGGAGATCTCGCGTCGAGTTAAACACGACTTTCGATGGCTGTGACTGGGCGGCGGCGCGTGTGGACTCCGCCAGTGATTCGCGTTATCGAGGGAGTCACTACTGCCAAAAAACCATAGAATATGGGAGATCGTCGACTAGAATCGCAAATTCTGAGTGCGAAATGAAGGTTTTTCGACCCCGAAACGATGACTTATCGCCTGAGGCATTAAGGTCACTCGAGCGCCTCTGAGTGCCGATTCTGAATTGGGGTCTTATAAGCGATTTCGATAACCGAGCGAAAAGTTATGCCGTTTGAGCGAAGGGGTGTCCGTATACAATCGCATCGGCAGCCCACGTCCGCGCTCCCGGAGTGGAATTTGGGCGCCATACTGGAAATCTCCCAATGCGACCTTTTACTGACCGGATCGAAGTGTCGATTCTGAATTGGGGCCTCGCGGGCGGTTCCGACCCCCGGGCGAATAAATATCCGCGTTCCGACCATAGGGTACGGCAGTCGGTGTACTAGTACACACGCTCCGTGGGGTATTTTGGCCCCGGAACGGAATTTCGCGAAACCAGTGCCCTGTCGACCGTCTCGGAGTGCCGATTCCGAATTGTGGTCACATAAGCGATTCCGATGCCCGTGCGGAAAGTTATGCCCGATTCTTTCGCTGAAGGGGTGGGAATAAACCGGAGGGGGTGACTATATCGGCGACATTCGGGCACCCATATACACGACCTGGGGCAGAGATCTCACATCGAGTTGAACTCGACTTTCGAGGGCTGTGATTGGGCGGCGGCGCGTGTGGGCTCCGCCAGTGATTCGCATAATCGAGGGAGTCGCTACTGCCAAAAAACCTTAAAATAGGGGAGATTGTCGGCTAGAATCGTAAATTTGGAGTGCAAAAAGAAGGTTTTTCGACCCCGAAACGACGTCTTATCGCCTAAGGCAATAAGGGGCCGTCGAGCGCCTCTGAGTGCCGATTCCGAATTGGGGTCTTATAAGCGATTCCGATAACCGAGCGAAAAGTTATGCCCGTTTGAGCGAAGGGGTGTCCGTATGTGATCGCATCGGCAGCCCGCGACCGCGCTCCCGGAGAGGAATTTGGGCGCCGTAGCGGAAATCTCCGAATGTGACCTTTTACTAACCGGGTCGAAGTGCCGATTCTGAATTGGGGCCTCGCAGGCGGTTCCGACCCCCAGGCGAATAAATATCCGCGTCCGACCAGAGGGTACGGCAGTCGGTGTACTATTATACACGCTCGGGGGGTATTTTGGCCCCGGAACTGAATTCCGCAAAACAAGTGCCCGGTCGACCGTCTCGGAGTACCGATTCCGAATTGTGGTTAGGGCTGTTCATGGTCCGGTTTGGTCCAGTTTTTACAATTTTTTTGTAAAACCGAACCGAACCGAAATGGACCTTGAACCGAACCAAACTGAACCGAATAATATGCTTGAACCGTTTTGAACCAAACCGAACTACTTCGGTTCGGTTCGGTTTCTTCAATTCGGTTTGGGCCTTATGGGCCTTGAATTGGACTTGTCTGTTTAAGTGTTTTCTGCTTAGTGCTCACCACTGTGGAAATTTTTAAAAATAAAAAAATGGGCAAAAGATAAATGGTAAAAGCGGCCATCCTCCTCTCTCACAATGTATTAAAAACAACTACTTAAAATGGAAATTTTATTCTGGAAAACTAGAAAAACTGATAAAGAGTGGTCTCATTTTATATGGATCATGTACCTGTATGTGCAAGAGTCACTGTCATACATGTCTTTGTAATTTTTCATATTATTTGTTTATAATATATCTGTTATTAAAAAAAACCATCTTATCTCAAACAACCCACATCATTTTTTTTTCTGAACATCCCAATCATGTTAACAGCCGAATTAACAAGTGCAACCTGCTTGGCCAGACAGTGCTTAATTGGAAAGTTGGAGCATCACATCAGCCTAATGGAACTACAGCACCATGATATATACCAAAAGCCACAAGATTCTAATTTAAATCAGCCCAATGGCCAGACAGTGCTTAATTTACATATAGTTGATATTACAAAGTTCTATAAATTTGCCAAAAAAATCCATTCTTCACATCAGCTTAGAAGAGTAAGCAGAGCTAGTTTGAACAGAAAAAAGTGCCACATTATTAGTTCTCTTTTTTTGGCATTTAGAATGCAATACTCCATCTGGGCAACTTAACAGCTTTTGCTGTCATAAGAGAGCCAGTACACCAAGGAGTGGCTTATTTCTAACCCTCCATGTACATTAGGACGAGGTTGCAGGTTCAAATCCCATGGAGAGCAGGTTTTTACAGAATTTTGAAGGACACTGTAATAGGCTAGTTTTCCAAAAGAAAAAGGTAATGGTGTGATGTAGAGCAGAGACATGGCAAAAATTGTTTATGTGAGACCACATAGATGGATACCTAAAGGAGTATGGGGAGGAAGATGATCCCTGTTGAAGCAGTTGGGTCAAAGACTCAAAGGGGCCTCAGAGGGACTGGCTCAAGGAGAAAGGAGTCAGTCTGTCTTTAAGGAACAAATGGATTAGTTGCAACTTAATTTCTATTTAAATCTAGACCCAACGAAGTCCGAGTTCATTGGGGATATTATGCCTACCGCTTTAGGCTCATTGGCTCAGAGGAGGTATGAGTAAGCTCTGAGCAGGCCTTGGAAGGTCCAGATCGGAATCATCGGATTGGACATTAGGGTATCAGAAGGGGCCTTACCATCAGCTTGTAATGACTGTTTTAGAAGGTTGCGCTCAGAACATGGTGGTACTTTCTTTTAGGGAGAACAGTGTTGGACTGTTGTCTGCCGCATGATGGCGTCCCAAGGGCTCGAGGAAAGGGGAAACAGAGACATTCGCACAAAAAAAGTGTGTAAGAGAGGGAGAGAACCCTCGCCTCTGTCAACCCCGATCTCCTCGCCACCGTCAAATCCAGGTCTCCTCGCCGGCCGCCTGCCATGGCCATGGGAGATAGGGTATGAGAGAGTAGATAGAGAGAGTCTGAGAGAAATAGAACAAAAAGAGATCAAGATGAGAGAACCCGACCTCGTCCCTGTGTCAAACCCGGCTTCCTCGCCACCGTCAGACCCTGCCTCCTCACCGGCGTCGCCGCCGTGGTCTCCTTGCCACAGGCCCACAGTTCACTGCTCGCGCCGCTTGCCCGTCTGCCGTCCGGCCCGTCCCCATCTGCCGCCGCCGTACAGACTGTAGGCTGCAGCCTTCGCCGTACAGTCCTAATTGTCGTCACATAGGCAATTCCGATGCCCGTGCGGAAAGTTATGCTCGATTCTTTCGCTGAAGGGGTGTGAATAAACCAGAGGGGGTGAGTATATCGGCGATGTTCGGGCACCCATGTACACGACCTGGGGCAGAGATCTCGCATCGAGTTGAATACGACTTTCGATGGCTGTGACTGGGCAGCGGCGCGAGTGGGCTCCGCCAGTCATTTGCGTAATCGAGGGAGTCTCTACTGCTAAAAAACCTTAGAATAGGGGAGATCGTCGGCTAGAATAGCAAATTCGGAGTGCGAAACGAATATTTTTCGACCCCGAAATGACGTCTTATCGCCAGAGGCAATAAGGAGGCGTCGCCTCTGAGTGCCAATTCCGAATTGGGGTCTTATAAGCGATTCCGATAACCGAGCGAAAAGTTATGCCCGTTTGAGGGAAGGGGTGTCCTTATACAATCGCATCGACAGCCCGCGACCGCGCTCCAGCAGAGGAATTTGGGCGCCGGACCGGAAATCTCCGAATGTGACCTTTTATTGACTGGGTCGAAGTGCCGATTCTGAATTGGGGCCTCGCGGGCGGTTCCGACCCCCGGGCGAATAAATATCCGCATTCGACCGGAGGGTACGGCAGTCGGTGTACTAGTACACACGCTCGGGGGGTATTTTGGCCCCGGAAAGGAATTCCGTGAAACCAGTGCCCTGTCGACCATCTCGGAGTGCCGATTACGAATTAAGGTCACATAAGCGATTCCGATGCTCGTGCGGAAAGTTATGCCCGATTCTTTCGCTGAAGGGGTGGGAATAAACCGGACGGGGTGACTATATCGGCGATGTTCGGGCACCCATATACACGACCTAGGGAGGAGATCTCGCGTCTAGTTGAACACGACTTACGATGGCTGTGACTGGGCGGCGGCGCATGTGGGCTCTGCCAGCGATTCGCGTAATCGAGGGAGTCGCTACTGCCAAAAAACCTTAGAATGGAGGAGATTGTCGGCTAGAATCGCAAATTCGGAGTGCTAAATGAAGGTTTTTCGACCCCGAAATGATGTCTTATCACCTGAGGCGATAAGGGGGCGTCGACGGCCTTCAAGTGCCGATTCCGAATTGGGGTCTTATAAGCAATTCCGATAGCTGAACGAAAAGTTATACACGTTTGAGCGAAGGGGTGTCCGTGTGCGATCGCATTGGCAGCCCGCGATCGCGCTCCCGGAGAGGAATTTGGGCGCCGGACCGGAAATCTCCGAATGCGACCTTTTACTGACTGTGTCGAAGTGTCGATTCTGAATTGGGGCCTCGCGGGCGGTTCCGACACCCGGGCGAATAAATATCCGCGTCCGACCGGTGGGGACGGCAGTCGGTGTATTAGAACACACGCTTGGGGGGTATTTTGGCCCCGGAACGGAATTCCGCAAAACAAGGGCCCTGTCGACCGTCTCAGAGTACCGATTCCGAATTGTGGTCACATAAGCGATTCTGATGCCCATGCGGAAAGTTCTGCCGGATTCTTTCGCTGAGGGGTGGGAATAAACCGGAGGGGGTGACTATATAAGTGATGTTCGGGCACCCATATACACGAGCTGGGGTGGAGATCTCGCGTCGAGTTGAACACGACTTTCGTGGCTGTGACTGGGCAGCGGCGCGTGTGGACTCCGCCAGTGATTAGCGTAATCGAGGGAGTCGGTACTGCCAAAAAACCTTAGAATAGGGGAGATCGTCGGCTAGAATCGGAAATTCAGAGTGCGAAACGAAGGTTTTTCGACGCCGAAATGACGTATTATCGCCTGAGGCAATAAGGGGCTGTCGAGTGCCTCTGAGTGCCGATTCCGAATTGGGGTCTTATAAGCGATTCCGATAACCGAGTGAAACGTTATGCCCGTTTGAGAGAAGGGGTGTCCGTATGCGATCGCATCGGCAGCCCGCGAACGCGCTCCTGGAGAGGAATTTGGGCGCCAGACCGGAAATCTCCGAATGTGACCTTTTACTGACCGGGTCGAAGTACCGATTCTGAATTGGGGCCTCGCGGGCGGTTCCGACCCCCGGGCGAATAAATATCCGCGTCCGACCGGAGGGTACGGCAGTCGGTGTACTAGTACACACGCTCCGGGTGGTATTTTGGCCCCGAAACGGAATTCCACGAAACCAGCGCCTTGTTGACAGTCTCGGAGTGCCGATTCCGAATTGTGGTCACATAAGCGATTCCGATGCCCGTGCGGAAAGTTATGCCCGATTCTTTCGCTGAAGGGGTGGGAATAAATCGGAGGGGGTGACTATATCGGCGATGTTCGGGCACCCATATACACGACCTGGGGAGGAGATCTCGCGTCGAGTTGAACACGACTTTCGATGGCTGTGACTGGGCGGCGGCACGTGTGGGATCCCACAGCGATTCACGTAATCGAGGGAGTCGTTACTGCCAAAAAACCTTAGAATAGAGGAGATCGTCGGCTAGAATCGTAAATTTGGAGGACGAAACGAAGGTTTTTCGACCCCGAAACGACGTCTTATCGTTTGAGGCAGTATAGGGGCGTCGAGCGCCTTTGAGTGCCGATTCCGAATTGGGGTCTTATAAGCGATTCCGATAACCGAGTGAATCGTTATGCCCGTTTGAGCGAAGGGGTGTCCAGATGCGATCGAATCGGCAGCCCGCGACCGCGCTCCCGGAGAGGAATTTGGGCGCCGGACCGGAAATCTCTGAATGCGACCTTTTACTGACCGGGTCGTAGTGCCGATTCTGAATTGGGGCCTCGCAGGCGGTTCCGACCCCCGGGCGAATAAATATCCGCATCCGACCGGAGGGTACGGCAGTCGGTGTACTAGTACACACGCTCCGGGGGATATTTTGGCCCCAGAACGGAATTCCGCGAAACCAGTGCCCTGTCGACCATCTCAGAGTGCCGATTCCGAATTATGGTCACATAAGCGATTCCGATGCCCGTGCAGAAAGTTATGCCCGATTCTTTCGCTGAAGGGGTGGGAATAAACCGGAGGGGGTAACTATATCGGCGATGTTCGGTCTCCCATATACACGACCAAGGAGGAGATCTCGCGTCGAGTTGAACACGACTTTCGATGGCTGACTGGGCGGCGGTGCGTGTGGCCTGCTCCAGCGATTCGCGTAATCGATGGACTCGCTACTGCCAAAAAACCTTAGAATAGAGGAGATCGTCAGCTAGAATCGCAAATTCGGAGTGCGAAACGAAGGTTTTTCGACCCCGAAATGACATCTTATCGCCTGAGGCTATAGGGGGCATCGACCGCCTTTGAGTGCCGATCCGAATTGGGGTCTTATAAGCGTTTCCGATAACCGAGCGAAAAGTTATGCCCGTTTCAGCGAAGGGGTGTCCTTATGCGATCGCATCGGCAGCCCGCGACCGAGCTCCCGGAGAGGAATTTGGGCGCCGGACCGGAAATTTTCGAATGCGACCTTTTACTGACCGGGTCGAAGTGCTGATTCTGAATCGGGGCCTCGCTGGCGGTACCGACCCCCGGGCGAATAAATATCCGTGTCCGACCGGAGGGTACGACAGTCGGTGTACTAGTACACATGCTCCGAGGGGTATTTTGGCCCCGGAACAGAATTCCGCAAAACCACCGCCCTGTCGACCATCTCGGAGTGCCGATTTCGAATTGTGGTCACATAAGCAATTCCGATGCCCGTGCGGAAAGTTATGCCCGATTCTTTCGCTGAAGGGGTGGGAATAAACCGGAGGGGGTGACTATATCGGCGATGTTCAGGCACCCACATACACTACCTGGGGAGGAGATCTCACGTCGAGTTGAACACGACTTTCGATGGTTGTGACTGGGCGGCGGCGCGTGTGTGCTCCGCCAGCGATTCGCGTAATCGAGGGAGTCGCTACTGCCAAAAAACCTTAGAATAGGGGAGATCGTCGGCTAGAATCGCAAATTCAGAGTGCGAAACAAAGATTTTTCGACTCCGAAACGACGTCTTATCGCCTAAGGCAATAAGGGGGCGTCGAGCGCCTCTGAGTGCCGATTGCGAATTGGGGTCTTATAAGCGATTCCGATAATCGAGCGAAAATTTATGCTCGTTTAAGCGTTGGGGTGTACGTATGCGATTGCATCGGCAGCCCGCGACCGCGCTCCCCCGAGAGGAATTTGGGTGCCGGACCGGAAATCTCCGAATGTGACCTTTTACTGACCGGGTCGAAGTGCCGATTCTGAATTGGGGCCTCGCTGGCGGTTCCGACCCCCGGGCGAATAAATATCCGCGTCGGATAGGAGGGTACGACAGTCGGTATACTAGTACACACGCTCCGGGGGGTATTTTAGCCCCGGAACGGAATTCCGCGAAACCAGCGCCCTGTCGACCGTCTCGGAGTGCCGATTCCGAATTGTGGTCACATAAGCGATTTCGATTCCCGTGCGGAATGTTATGCCCGATTCTTTCGCGGAAGGGGTGGGAATAAACCGGAGGGGGTGACTATATCGGCGATGTTCGGGCACCCATATACACGACCTGGGGAGAGATCTTGTGTCGAGTTGAACACGACTTTCGATGGCTTTGACTGGGCGGCGGCATGTGTGGGATCCGCCAGTGATTCCGGTAATCGAGGGAGTCGCTACTGCCAAAAAACCTTAGAATACGGGAGATCGTCGGCTAGAATCGCAAATCCGGAGAGCGAAACGAAGGTTTTTCGACCCCGAAACGAGGTCTTATCGCCTAAGGCAATAAGGGGGCGTCGAGCTTCTCTGAGTGCCGATTCCGAATTGGGTTCTTATAAGCGATTCCGATAACCGAGCGAAAAGTTATGCCTTTTTGAGCGAAGGGGTGTCCTTATGCGATCGCATCGGCAGCCCGCGACCACGCTCCAAAAGCGGAATTTGGGTGCCGGATCGGAAATCTTCGAATGCGACCTTTTACTGACCGGGCGAAGTGCCAATTCTAAATTGCGGCCTCGCGGGCGGTTCTGACCCACGGGCGAATAAATATCCGCGTCCACCGGAGGGTACGGCAGCCGGTGTACTAGTACACACGCTCCGGGGGGTATTTTGGCCCCGGAATGGAATTCCGCAAAACCAGCGCCCTGTCGACTGTCTCGGAGTGCCGATTCCGAATGGTGGTCACATAAGCGATTCCGATGCCCGTGCGGAAAGTTATGCCGATTCCTTCGCTGAAGGGATGGGAATAAACCGGAGGGGGTGACTATATCGGCGATGTTCTGGCACCCATATACACGACCAGGGGAGGAGATCTCGCATCGCGTTGAACACAACTTTCGATGGCTATGACTGGGCGGCGGTGCGTGTGTGCTCCGCCAGTGATTCGCGTAATCGAGGGAGTCACTACTGCCAAAAAACCTTAGAATAGGGGAGATCGTCGGCTAGAATCGCAAATTCGGAGTGCGAAACGAAGGTTTTTCGACCCCCAAACGACGTCTTATCACCTGAGGCAATAATTAGGCTCGAGCGCCTCTGAGTGCCGATTCCGAATTGGGGTCTTATAAGCAATTCCATAACCGAGCGAAAAGTTATGCCCGTTTGAGCGAAGGGGTGTCCGTATGCGATCGCATCGGCAGCCCGCGACCGCGCTCCTGGAGAGGAATTTGGGCGCCAGACCGGAAATCTCCGAATGCGACCTTTTACTGACCCGGTCGACGTGCCGATTCTAAATTGGTGCCTCGCGGGCGGTTCCGACCCTCGGGCGAATAAATATCGGCGTCCGACCGAGGATATGGCAGTCGGTGTACTAGTACACACGCTCCGGGGGGTATTTTGGCCCCGGAATGGAATTCCGAGAAACCAGCGCCCTGTCGACCGTCTCGGAGTGCCAATTCCGAATTGTGGTCACATAAGTGATTCCGATGCCCGTACGGAAAGTTATGCCCGATTCTTTCGCTGAAGGGGTGGCAATAAACTAGAGGGGGTGACTATATCGGCGAAGTTCGGGCACCCATATACACGAGCTGGGGCGGAGATCTCGCGTCGAGTTGAACACGACTTTCGATGGCTGTGACTGGGCGGCGGCGCGTGTGGGCTCCGCCAGTGATTCGCGTAATCAAGGGAGTCTCTACTGCCTAAAATCTTATAATAGGGGAGATCGTCTGCTAGAATCGCAAATTCGGAGTGCGAAACGAATTTTTTCGACCCCGAAGAGGAATTTAGGCGCCGGACCGGATTCCCTGAGTGCAGATTCCGAATTGGGGTCTTATAAGCGATTCCGATAACCGAGCGAAATGTTATACCCGTTTGAGCGAAGGGGTGTCCTTATGCGATCGCATCGGCAGCCCGCGACCGCGCTCCCCAAAGCGGAATTTGGGCGCCGATAGGAAATCTTCGAATGTGACCTTTTACTGACGGTCGCGAAGTGCCGATTCTAAATGTGGGCCTCGCGGGCGGTTCTGACCCCGAGTGAATAAATATCGCGTCCGACCGGAGGGTACGGCAGTCGGTGTACTAGTACACACGCTCTGGGGGTATTTTGGCCCCGGAATGGAATTCCACAAAACCAGCGCCCTGTCGACCGTCTCGGAGTGCCGATTCCGAATTGTGGTCACATAAGCGATTCCGATGCCCGTGCGGAAAGTTATGCCCGATTCTTTCGCTGAAGGGGTGGGAATAAACCGGAGGGGGTGACTATATCGGCGATGTTCGGGCACCCATATACACGACCTGGGGAGGAGATCTCGCGTCGAGTTGAACACGACTTTCGATGGCTGTGACTGGGCGGCGGCGCGTGTGGGCTCCTCCAGCGATTCGCGTAATCGAGGGAGTCGCTACTGCCAAAAAACCTTAGAATAGGGGAGATCGTCGGCTAGAATCGCAAATTCGGAGTGCGAAACGAAGGTTTTTCGACCCCGAAACGACATCTTATCGCCTGAGGCGATAAGGGGGCGTCGAGCGCCTCTGAGTGCCGATTCCGAATTGGGGTCTTATAAGCGATTCCGATAACCGAGCGAAATGTTATGCCCGTTTGAGCGAAGGGGTGTCCGTATGCGATCGCATCGGCAGCCCGCGACCGCGCTCCGTAGAGGAATTTGGGCGCTAGACCGGAAATCTCCGAATGCGACCTTTTACTGACCGGGTCGACGTGCCGATTCAAATTGGGGCCTCGCGGGCGGTTCCGACCCCGGGCGAATAAATATTGCGTCGGACAGTAGGGTACGACAGTCGGTGTACTAGTACACATGCTCCGGGGGGTATTTTAGCCCCGGAACGGAAATTCCGAGAACCAGCGCCCTGTCGACCGTCTCGGAGTGCCGATTTCGAATTGTGGTCACATAAGCGATTTTGATGCCCGTGCGGAAAGTTATGCCCGATTCTTTCGCTGAAGGGGTGGGAATAAACCGGAGGGGGTGACTATATCTGCGATGTTCGGGCACCCATATACACTACCTGGGGAGGAGATCTCATGTCAAGTTGAACATGACTTTCGATGGCTGTGACTGGGTTGGCGGCGCGTGTGTGCTCCGCGAGCGATTCGCGTAATCGACGGAGTCGCTACTGCTCTAGCCAAAAAACCTTAGAATTGGGGAGATCGTCGGCTAGAATCGCAAATTCGGAGTGTGAAACAAGATTTTTCGACCCCGAAACGAAATCTTATCGCCTGAGGACATAAGGGGGCGTCGAGCGCCTCTGAGTGCCGATTCCGAATTGGGGTCTTATAAGCGATTCCGATAATCGAGGAAAAGTTATGCCCGTTTAATCGTCGGGGTGTCCGTATGCGATTGCATCGGCAGCCCGCGACCGCGCTCTCCCGGAGAGGAATTTGGGCGCCGACCGGAAATCTCCGAATGTGTCCTTTTAACTGACCGGGTCGAAGTTCCGATTCTGAATTGGGGCTCGCGGGCGGTTCCGACCCCGGGCGAATAAATATCCGCGTCCGGACAGGAGGGTACGACAGTCGGTGTACTAGTACACACGCTACGGGGAATATTTTAGCCCCGGAACGGAATTCGCGAAAACCAGCGTCCTGTCGACCGTCTCGGAGTGCCGATTCCGAATTGTGGTCACATAACCGATTTCGATTCCCGTGCGGAAAGTTATGCCGATTCTTTCGCCGAAGGGGTGGGACAAACCGGAGGGGGTGACTATATCGGCGATGTTCGGCCACCCATATACACGACCTGGGGAGGAGATCTTGTGTCGAGTTGAACACGACTTTCGATGGCTTTGACTGGGCGGCGGCGCTTGTGTGATCCGCCAATGATTCCGGTAATCGAGGGAGTCGCTACTGCCAAAAAACCTTAGAATACGGAGATCGTCGGCTAGAATCGCAAAATTGGAGTGCAAAATGAAGGTTTTTTGACCCCGAAACGACGTCTTATCGCCTAGGCGATAAGGGGGCGTCAAGCTCCTCTGAGTGCCGATTCCGAATTGGGGTCTTATAAGCAATTCCGATAACCGAGCGAAAAGTTATGCCATTTTGAGCGAAGGGGTGTCCTATGTGATCGCATCGGCAACCCGCGACCGCGCTCCCAAGCGGAATTTGGGCGCTGGATAGGAAATCTTCGAATGCGACCTCTTACTGACCGGGCGAAGTGCCGATTCTAAATTGGGGCCTCGCGGGCGGTTCTGACCCCCGAGCGAATAAATATCCGCGTCCAACCGGAGGTACAGCAATTCGGTGTACTGTCTCGGAGTGCCGATTCCGAATGTGGTCACATAAGCGATTCCGATGCCCGTGTGGAAAGTTATGCCCGATTCTTTCGCTGAAGGGGTGGGAATAAACCGGAGGGGGTGACTATATCGGCGATGTTCGGGCACCCATATACACGACCTGGGGAGGAGATCTCGCATCGAGTTGAACACAACTTTCGATGGCTATGACTGGGCGGCGGCGCGTGTGGGCTCCGCCAGTGATTCGCGTAATCGAGGGAGTCGCTACTGCCAAAAAACCTTAGAATAGGGGAGATCGTCGGCTAGAATCGCAAATTCGGAGTGCGAAACGAAGGTTTTTCGACCCCGAAACGACGTCTTATCACTTGAGGCAATAATTGGGCTCGAGCGCCTCTGAGTGCCGATTCCGAATTGGGGTATTATAAGCAATTCCAATAACCGAGCGAAAAGTTATGCCCGTTTGAGCGAAGGGGTGTCCGTATGCGATCGCATCGGCAGCCCGCGACCGCGCTCCTGGAGAGGAATTTGGGCGCCAGACCGGAAATCTCCGAATGCGACCTTTTACTGACCCGGTCGACGTGCCGATTCTAAATTGGTGCCTCGCGGGCGGTTCCGACCCTCGGGCGAATAAATATCCGCGTCCGACCGGAGGATATGGCAGTCGGTGTACTAGTACACACGCTCCGGGGGGTATTTTGCCCCGGAATGGAATTCCGAGAAACCAGCGCCCTGTCGACCGTCTCGGAGTGCCAATTCCGAATTGTGGTCACATAAGTGATTCCGATGCCCGTACGGAAAGTTATGCCCGATTCTTTCGCTGAAGGGGTGGCAATAACTAGAGGGGGTGACTATATCGGCGAAGTTCGGGCACCCATATACACGAGCTGGGGCGGAGATCTCACGTCGAGTTGAACATGACTTTCGATGGCTGTGACTGGGCGGCGGCGCGTGTGGGCTCCGCCAGTGATTCGCGTAATCAAGGGAGTCTCTACTGCCTAAAATCCTTATAATAGGGGAGATCGTCTGCTAGAATCGCAAATTCGGAGTGCGAAACGAATTTTTTTCGACCCCGAAGAGGAATTTAGGCGCCGGACCGGATTCCTCTGAGTGCAGATTCCGAATTGGGGTCTTATAAGCGATTCCGATAACCGAGCGAAATGTTATACCCGTTTGTGCGACGGGGTGTCCTTATGCGATCGCATCGGCATCCCGCGACCGCGCTCCCAGAGAGGAATTTGGGTGCCAGACCGGAAATCAATGAATGTGACCTTCTACTGACCAGGTCGAAGTGCCGATTCTGAATCGTGGCCTCAAGGGCGGTTCCGACCCCTGGGCGAATAAATATCCACGTTCGACAGGAGGGTACGGCAGTCGGTGTACTAGTACACACGCTCGGGGGGTATTTTGGCCCCGGAACGGAATTCCGCAAAACAAGTGCCCTGCCGACCGTCTCGGAGTACCGATTCCGAATTGTGGTCACATAAGCGATTCCGATGCCCGTGCAGAAAGTTATGTCGGATTCTTTCGTGAAGGGGTGGGAATAAACCGGAGGGGGTGACTATATCGGCGATGTTTGGGCACCCATATACATGAGCTGGGGCGGAGATATCGCGTCGAGCTGAACACGACTTTCGATGGCTGTGACTGGGCGGCGGCACGTGTGGGGTCTGCAAGTGATTCGCGTAATCGAGGGAGTCGCTACTGCCAAAAAACCTAAGAAAAGGGGAGATCGTCGGCTAGAATCGCAAATTCAGAGTGAGAAATGATGGTTTTTCGACCCCGAAACGACGTCTTATCGCCTGAGGCAATAAGGGGACGTTGAGCGCCTCTGAGTGCCGATTCCGAATTGGTGTCTAATAAGTGATTCCGATAACCGAGCGAAAAGTTATGCCAGTTTAAGCGAAGGGGTGTCCTTATGCAATCGCATCGGCAGCCCGCGACCGCCCTCCCGTAGAGGAATTTGGGCGCCGACCGGAAATCTCCGAATGTGACCTTTTACTGACCGGGTCGAAGTGCCGATTCTGAATTGGGGCCTCGCGGGCGGTTCCGACCCCCGGGCGAATAAATATCCGCCTCGGACAGGAGGGTACGGCAGTCGGTGTACTAGTACACACGCTCCGGGTGGTATTTTTACCCCGGAACGGAATTCCGCGAAACTAGCGCCCTGTCAACCATCTCGGAGTGCCGATTCCGAATTTTGGTCACATAAGCGATTCCGATGCCCGTCCGGAAAGTTATGACCAATTCTTTCGCTGAAGGGGTGGGAATAAACCGGAGGGGGTGACTATATCTGTGATGTTCGGGCACCCATATACACGACCTAGGGAGGAGATCTCGCGTCAAGTTGAACACAACTTTCAATGTCTGTGACCGGGCGGTGGCGCGTGTGGGCTACGCCAGTGATTTGCATAATCGAGGGAGTCGCTACTGCCAAAAAACCTTAGAATAGGGGAGATCATCGGCTAGAATCGAGAATTCGGAGTGTGAAACGAAGGTTTTTCGACCCCGAAATAACGTCTTATCGCATGAGGAAATAAGGGGGCGTCGAGCGCCTCTGAGTGCCGATTTCGAATTGGGGTCTAATAAGTTATTCCGATAATCGAGCGAAAAGTTATGCCCGTTTAAGCGACGGAGTGTCCGTATGCGATCGCATCGGCAGCCCGCGACCGCGCTCCCGTAGAGGAATTTGGGCGCCGTACCGGAAATCTCCGAATGCAACCTTTTATTGACCGCGTCGAAGTGCCGATTCTGAATTGGGGCCTCGCGGGCGGTTCCGACCCCCCGGCGAATAAATATCTGCGTCCGACCGGAGGGTACGGCAGTC
The DNA here is from genome assembly GCA_014218235.1 of Colocasia esculenta. Lineage (NCBI taxonomy): Eukaryota > Viridiplantae > Streptophyta > Magnoliopsida > Alismatales > Araceae > Colocasia > Colocasia esculenta. The sequence continues at coordinate 24,178 of JACBKR010000341.1, forward strand.
GGTGTACTAGTACACACGCTCGGGGGGTATTTTGGCCCCGGAATGGAATTCCGCAAAACAAGTGCTCTGTCGACCGTCTCGAAGTACCGATTCCGAATTGTGGTCACATAAGCGATTCCGATGCCCATGCGGAAAGTTATGCCGGATTCTTTCGCTGAAGGGGTGGGAATAAACCGGAGGGGTGACTATATCGGCGATGTTCGGGCACCCATATACAAGAGCTGGGGCGGAGATATCGCGTTGAGTTGAACACGACTTTCGATGGCTGTGACTGGGCGGCGGTGCGTGTGGGCTTCGCCAGTGATTCACGTAATCGAGGGAGTCGCTACTGCCAAAAAACCTTAGAATAGGGGAGATCGTCGGCTAGAATCGCAAATTCAGAGTGCGAAATGAAGGTTTTTCGACCCCCAAACAACGTCTTATCGCCTAAGGCAATAAGGGGGCGTTGAACGCCTCTGAGTGCCGATTCCGAATTGGGTCTTATAAGCGATTCCGGTAACCGAGCGAAAAGTTATGCCCATTTCAGCGAAGGGGAGTCCTTATGCGATCGCATCGGCAGCCCGCGACCGCGCTCCCGGATAGGAATTTGGGCGCCGGACCGGAAATTTCTGAATGCGACATTTTACTGACCGGGTCGAAGTGCCGATTCTGAATTGGGAACTCGCGGGCGGTTCCGACCCCTGGGCGAATAAATATCCGCGTCCGAACGGAGGGTACGGCAGTCGGTGTACTAGTAAACACGCTCCGGGGGGTATTTTGACCATGGAACGGAATTCCGCGAAACCAGCACCCTGTCGACCGTCTCGGAGTGCCGATTCCAAATTGTGGTCACATAAGCGATTCCGATGCCCGTCCGGAAAGTTATGCCCGATTCTATCACTGAAGGGGTGGGAATAAACCGGAGGGGGGGACTATATCGGCGATGTTCGAGCACCCATATACACGACCTAGGGAGGAGATCTTGCGTCACGTTGAACACGACTTTCGATGTCTGTGACTGGGCGGTGGCGCGTGTGGGCTCCGCCAGTGATTCGCATAATCGAGGGAGTCGCTACTGCCAAAAAACCTTAGAATAGGGGAGATCATCGGCTAGAATGAAAAATTTGGAGTGTGAAACGAAGGTTTTTCGACCCCGAAACGTCGTCATATCGCCTGAGGAAATAAGGGGGCGTCGAGTGCCTCTGAGTGCCGATTCCGAATTGGGGTCTTATAAGTGATTCCGATAATCGAGCGAAAAGTTATGCCGTTTAAGCGACGTGGTGTCCGTATGCGACCGCATCGGCAGCCCGCGACCGCGCTCCCGTAGAGGAATTTGGGCGCCTGACCGGAAATCTCCGAGTGCGACCTTTTACTGACCGGGTCGAAGTGCCGATTCTGAATTGGGGCCTCGCGGGCGGTTCCGACCCCTGGCGAATAAATATTCGTGTCCGACCTGAGGGTACGGCAGTCGGTGTACAACACGCTCGGGGGGTATTTTGGCCCCGGAATGGAATTCCGCAAAACAAGTGCCCTATCGACCATCTCAGAGTACCGATTCCGAATTGTGGTCACATAAGCGATTCCGATGCCCGTGCGGAAAGTTATGCCGGATTCTTTCGCTGAAGGGGTGGGAATAAACCGGGGGGGGGACTATATCGGCGATGTTCGGGCACCCATATACACGAGCTGGGGCGGAGATCTAGCATCGAGTTGAACACGACTTTCGATGGCTGTGACTGGGCGGCGGCGCGTGTGGGCTCCGCCAGTGATTCGCGTATCGAGGGAGTCGCTACTGCCAAAAAACTTTTGAATAGGGGAGATCGTCGGCTAGAATCACAAATTCTGAGTGCGAAATGAAGGTTTTTCGACCCCGAAACGACGTTTTATCGCCTAGGGAAAGAAGGGGGCGTGGAGCGCCTCAGAGTTCCGATTCCGAATTGGGGTCTTATAAGCGATTCCGATAACCGAGCGAAAAGTTATGCCCATTTCAATGAAGGGGAGTCCTTATGCGATCGCATCGGCAGCCCGCAACCGCGCTCCCGGAGAGGAATTTGGGCGCCGGACCGGAAATTTCTGAATGCGACCTTTTACTGACCAGGTCGAAGTGCCGATCTGAATTGGGAACCGCGGGCGGTTCCGACCCCCGGGCGAATAAATATCGCGTCCGACCGGAGGGTACGGCAGTCGGTGTACTAGTACACACGCTCCGGGGGTATTTTGACCCCGGAACGGAATTCGCGAAACCAGCGCCCTGTCGACCGTCTCGGAGTGCCGATTCCGAATTGTGGTCACATAAGCGATTCCGATGCCCGTGCGGAAAGTTATGCCCGATTCTTTCGCTGAAGGGGTGGGAATAAACCGGAGGGGGTGACTATATCGGCGATGTTCGGGCACCCATATACACGACCTGGGGCGGAGATCTCGCGTCGAGTTGAACACGACTTTCGATGGCTGTGACTGGGCGGCGGCGCGTGTGGGCTCCGCCAGTGATTCGCGTAATCGAGGGAGTCGCTACTGCCAAAAAACCTTAGAATAGGGGAGATCGTCGGCTAGAATCGCAAATTCGGAGTGCGAAATGAAGGTTTTTCGACCCCGAAACGACGTTTTATCGCCTAGGGAAAGAAGGGGGCGTGGAGCGCCTCAGAGTTCCGATTCCGAATTGGGGTCTTATAAGCGATTCGATAACCGAGCGAAAAGTTATGCCCATTTCAATGAAGGGGAGTCCTTATGCGATCGCATCGGCAGCCCGCAACCGCGCTCCCGGAGAGGAATTTGGGCGCCGGACCGGAATTTCTGAATGCGACTTTTACTGACCAGGTCGAAGTGCCGATTCTGAATTGGGAACTCGCGGGCGGTTCCGACCCCCGGGCGAATAAATATCCGTGTCCGACCGGGGGGTACGGCAGTCGGTGTACTAGTACACACGCTCCGTGGGGTATTTTGACCCCGGAACGGAATTCTGCGAAACCAGCGGCCTGTCGACCGTCTCGGAGTGCCGATTCCGAATTGTGGTCACATAAGCGATTCCGATGCCCGTCCGGAAAGTTATGCCCGATTCTTTCGCTGAAGGGGTGGGAATAAATCGGAGGGGGGGCTATATCGACGATGTTCGGGCACCCATATACACGACCTAAGAAGAGATCTCGCGTCGAGTTGAACATGACTTTCGATGTCTGTGACTCGGCGGTGGCGCGTGCGGCTCCGTCAGTGATTCGCAAAATCGAGGGAGTCGCTACTGCCAAAAAACCTAAGAATAGGGGAGATCATCGGCTAGAATCGAAAACTCGGAGTGTGAAACGAAGGTTTTTCCACCCCGAAACGACGTCTTATCGCCTGAGGAAATTAGGGGGCGTCGAGCGCCTCTGAGTACCGATTCCGAATTGGGGTCTTATAAGCGATTCCGATAATCGAGCGAAAAGTTATGCCCGTTTAAGCGACGGGGTGTCCGTATGCGATCGCATCGGCAGCCCGCGACCGCGCTCCCGTAGAGGAATTTGGGCGCTGGACAGGAAATCTCTGAATGCGACCTTTTACTGACCGGGTCGAAGTGCCGATTCTGAATTGGGGCCTCGCGGGCGGTTCCGACCCCCGGGAGAATAAATATCCGGGTCCGACCGGAGGGTACGGCAGTCGGTGTACTAGTACACACGCTCCGGGGGGTATTTTGGCCTCGGAACGGAATTCCGCGAAACCAGCTCCCTGTCGACCGTCTCGAAGTGCCTATTCCGAATTGTGGTCACGTAAGCGATTCCGATGCCCGTGCGGAAAGTTATGCCCAATTCTTTCGCTGAAGGGGTGGGAATAAATCGGAGGGGGTGACTATATCGGCGATGTTCGGGCACCATATACAGGACCTGGGGAGGAGATCTCGCATCGAGTTGAACACAAATTTCGATGGCTGTGACTGGGCGGCGGCGCGTGTGGGCTCCGCCAATGATTCGCGTAATCGAGGGAGTCGCTACTACCAAAAAACCTAAGAATAGGGGAGAACGTCGGCTAGAATCGTAAATTCGGAGTGCGAAACGAAGGTTTTTGACCCCGAAATGACGTCTTATCGCCTGAGGCTATAAGGAGGCGTCGAACGTCTCTGAGTGCCGATTCCGAATTAGGGTCTTATAAGAGATTCTGATAATCGAGGAATTTGGGTGCTGGACCGGAAATCTCCAAATGCGACCTTTTACTGACCGGGTCGAAGTGCCGATTCTGAATTGGGAACTCGCGGGCGGTTCCGACCCCGGGGCGAATAAATATCCGCGTCCGACGGAGGGTACGGCAGTCGGTGTACAAGTACACACGCTCCGGGGGGTATTTTGGCCCCGGAACGGAATTCCACGAAACCAGCGCCCTGTCGACCGTCTCGGAATACCGATTCAGAATTGTGGTCACATAAGCGATTCCGGTGCCGGTCCAGAAAGTTATGCTGGATTCTTTCGCTGAAGGGTTGGGAATAAATCGGAGGGGGTGACTATATCGGCGACATTCGGGCACCCATATACACGAGCTGGGGAGGAGATCTCGCGTCGAGTTGAACACGACTTTCGATGGCTGTGACTGGGCGGCGGCGCGTGTGGGATCCGCCAGTGATTCGCGTAATCGAGAGAGTCGCTACTGCCGAAAAACCTTAGAATAGGGGAGATCGTCTGCTAGAATCGCAAATTCAGAGTGCGAAATGAAGGTTTTTCGACCCCGAAACGACGTCTTATCGCCTGAGGCAAAAAAGGGCGTCGAGCGCCTCTGAGTGCCGATTCCGAATTGGGGTCTTATAAGTGATTCTGATAACCGAGCGAAAAGTTATGCCAGTTTCAGCGAAGCTGTGTCCTTATGCGATCGCATCGACAGCCCGCGATCGCGCTCCCTGAGAGGAATTTGGGCGCGGAACCGGAAATTTCCGAATGCGACCTTTTATTGACTGGGTCGAAGTGCTGATTCTGAATTGGGGCCTCGCGGGCGGTTCCGACCCCCGGGTGAATAAATATCCGCGTCCGACCGGAGGGTACGGCAGTCGGTGTACGAGTACACACGCACCGGGGGGTATTTTGGCACCGGAACAAAATTCCGTGAAACTAGCGCCCTGTCGACCGTCTCGGAGTGCCGATTCCGAATTGTGGTCACATAAACGATTTCGATGGCCGTGCAAAAAGTTATGCCCGATTCTTTCGTGAAGGGGTGTGAATAAACCGGAGGGGGGACTATATCGGCGATGTTTGGGCACCCATATACACGACTTGGGGAGGAGATCTCGTGTCGAGTTGAACATGACTTTTGATGGCTGTGACTGGCGGCGGCGCGTGTGGGCTCCGCCAGTGATTTGCATAATCGAGGGAGTCGCTACTGCCAAAAAACCTTAGAATACAGGTGATCGTCGGCAAGAATCGCAAATTCGGAGTGAGAAATGAAGGTTTTTCGACACCTAAATGACATCTTATCGCCTGATGTAATAAGGTGACATCGAGCGCCTCTGAGTGCCGATTCCGAATTGGGGTCTTATAAGCTATTCCGATAACCGAGCGAAACGTTATGCCCGTTGAGCGAAGGGTTGTCCATATGCGATCGCATCGGCAGCCCGCGCCACTCTCCCAGAGAGGAATTTGGGCGCCGGACCGGAAATCTATGAATGCGACCTTTTACTTACCGGGTCGAAGTGCCGATTCTGAATTGGCGCCTCGCGGGCGGTTCCAACCTCCGGGCGAATAAATATCGGCGTCCGACCGGAGGGTACGGCAGTCGGTGTACTAGTACACACGCTCCGGGGGGTATTTTGGCCCCAGAACGGAATTCCGCGAAACCAGCGCCCTGTCGACCGTCTCGGATTGCCGATTCCGAATTGTTGTCACATAAGCGATTTCGATGCCCGTGCGGAAAGTTATGCCCGATTCTTTCGCTTAAGGGGTGGGAATAAACCGGAGGGGGTGACTATATCGGCGATGTTCGGGAACCCGTATACACGACCTGGGGAGGAGATCTCGCGTCGAGTTGAACACGACTTTCGATGGCTGTGACTGGGCGGCGGCGCGTGTGTGCTCCGCCAGCGATTCGCGTAATCGAGGGAGTCGCTACTGCCAAAAAACCTTAGAATACGGGAGATCGTCGGCTAGAATAGCAAATTCGGAGTGCAAAACGAAGGTTTTTCAACCCCGAAACGACGTCTTATCGCCGGAGGCAATAAGTGGGCTCGAGCGCCTCTGAGTGCCGATTCTAAATTGGGGTCTTATAAGCGATTCCGATAACCGAGCGAAACGATATGCCCGTTTGAGCGAAGGGTTGTCCGTATGCGATCGCATCGGCAGCCCGCGACCGCGCTCCCGGAGAGGAATTTGGGCGCCAGACCGGAAATCTCTGAATGTGACCTTTTACAGACCGGGTCGAAGTTCCGATTCTGAATTGGGGACTCGCGTGCGGTTCCGACCCCCGGGCGAATAAATATTCGCGTCCGACCGGAGGGTACGGCAGTCGGTGTACTAGTACACACGCTCCGGGGAGTATTTTGGCCCCGAAACGGAATTCCGCGAAAACAGCGCCCTGTCGACCGTCTCGGAGTGCCGATTCCAAATTGTGGTCACATCAGCGATTCCGATGCCCGTGCGGAAAGTTATGCCCGATTCTTTCGCTGAAGGGGTGGAAATAAACCGGAGGGGGTGACTATATCGGCGATGTTCGGGCACCCATATACACGACCTGGGGCAGAGATCTCACATTGAGTTGAACACGACTTTCGATGGCTGTGACTGGGCGGCGGCGGGTGTGTGCTCCGCTAGCGATTCGCGTAATCGAGGGAGTCGCTACTGTCAAAAAACCTTAGAATTGGGGAGATCATCGGCTAGAATCGCAAATTCGGAGTCAAAACGAAGGTTTTTCGACCCCGAAACAATGTCTTATCGCGAAGGCAATAAGCGGGCATCGAGCGCCTCTGAGTGCGGATTCCAAATTGGGGTCTTATAAGCGATTCCGATAACCGAGCGAAAAGTTATGCCGTTTGAGCGAAGGGGTGTCCGTATGCGATCGCATCGGCAGCCCGCGACCGCGCTCCTGAGAGGAATTTGGGCGTCAAGCCGGAAATCTCCGAATGTGACCTTTTACTGACCGGGTCGAAGTGCCGATTCTGAATTGGGGCCTCGCGGGCGGTTCCGACCCCCGGGCGAATAAATATCCGCGTCCGACCGGAGGGTACGGCAGTCGGTATACTAGTACACACGCTACAGGGGGTATTTTGGCCCCGGAACAGAATTCCGCAAAACCAGCGCCCTGTCGACCATCTCCGAGTGCCGATTCCGAATTGTGATCACATAAGCGATTCCGATGCCCGTGCGGAAAGTTATGCCCGATTCTTTCGCTGAAGGGGTGGAAATAAACCGGAGGGGGTAACTATATCGCCGATGTTCGGGCACCCATATACACGAACTGGGGCAGAGATCTCGCATTAAGTTGAACACGACTTTCGATGGCTGTGACTGGGCGGCAGCGCGTGTGTGCTCCGCCAGCGATTCGCGTAATCGAGGGAGTCGCTACTGCCAAAAAACCATAGAATAGGGGAGATCGTCGGCTAGAATCGCAAATTCGGAGAGCTAAATGAAGGTTTTTCGACCCTCAAACGATGTCTTATGGCCTGAGGCAATAAGGGGGCGCTGACCGCCTTCGAGTGCCCATTCCGAATTGGGGTCTTATAAGCGATTCCGATAACCGAACGAAAAGTTATGCCCGTTTGAGCGAAGGGGTGTCCGTGTGCGATCACATCGGCAGCCCGCATTCGCGCTCCCGGAAACGAATTTGGGCGCCGGACCGGAAATCTCCGAATGCGACCTTTTACTGACCGGGTCGAAGTGCCGATTCCGATTTGGGGCCTCGCGGGCGGTTCCGACCCCCGGGCGAATAAATATCCACGTCCGACCGGTGGGTACGACAGTCGGTGTACTAGTACACACGCTCCGGGGGTATTTTGGCCCCGGAACGGAATTCCACGAAACTTGTGCTCTGTCGACCGTCTCGGAGTGCCGATTCCGAATTGTGGTCACATAAGCGATTCCAATGCCCGTGTGGAATGTTATGTCCGATTCTTTCGCTGAAGGTTGGGAATAAACCGGAGGGGGTGACTACATCGGCGATGTTTGGGCACCCATATACATGACCTGGGGCGGAGATCTCGCGTCGAGTTGATCACGACTTTCGATGGCTAGGACTGGGCGGCGGCGCGTGTGGGCTCCGCCAGTGATTGGCGTAATCGAGGGAGTCGCTACTGCCAAAAAAACCGTATTATAGGGTAGATCGATGTCTAGAATCGCAAATTCACAGTGCAAAACGAAGGTTTTTCGACCCTGAAACGACGTCTTATCGCCTGAGGCAAGAAGGGGGCGTCGAGTGCCTCTGAGTGCCGATTCCGAATTGGGGTCTTATAAGCGATTCTGATATCCGAGCGAAAAGTTATGCCCGTTTCAGCGAAGGGGTGTCCTTATGCGATCGCATCGGCAGCCCGCGACCGCGCTCCCGGAGAGGAATTTGGGCGCCTGACCGGAAATGTTCGAATGCGACCTTCTACTGACCGGGTCGAAGTGCCGATTCTGAATTGGGGACTCGCGGGCGGTTCCGACCCCGTGGCGAATAAATATCCGCGTCCGACCTGAGGGTACGGCAGTCGGTGTACTAGTACACACGCTCCGGGGGTTATTTTGGCCCCGGAACGGAATTCCGCGAAACCAGTGCCCTGTCGACCGTCTCTGAGTGATGATTCCGAATTGTGGTCACATAAGCGATTCCGATGCCCGTGCGGAAAGTTATGCCCGATTCTTTCACTAAAGGGTTGGGAATAAACCGGAGGGGGTGACTATATCAGCGATGTTCGGGCACCCATATACATGACCTGGGGAAGAGATCTCGCGTCGAGTTGAACACGACTTTCGATGCCTGTGACTGTGCGGCAGCGCGTGTTGGCTCTGCCAGCGATTCGCGTAATCGAGGGAGTCGCTACTCCCAAAAAACCATAGAATATAGGTGATCGTCGGCTAGAATCGCAAATTCGGAGTGCGAATTGAAGGTTTTTTGACCCTGAAATGAGGTCTTATTGCCTAAGGCGATAAGGGGGCGTCGACCGCCTTTGCCGATTCCGAATTGGGGTCTTATAAGCGATTCCGATGATCGAGCGAAAAGTTATGCTCGTTTAAGCGACGGGGTGTCCGTATGCGATCGCATCGGCAGCCCGCGACCGCGCTCCCGGAGAGGAATTTGGGCGCCGGACCAGAAATCTCCGAAAGCGACCTTTTACTGACCGGTCGAAGTGCCAATTCTGACTTGGGGCCTCGCGGGCGGTTCCGACCCCCGGGCGAATAAATATACGCGTCCAATGGGTGGGTACGACAGTCGGTGTACTAGTACACACGCTCCGGGGGGTCTTTTGGCCCCGGAACGGAATTCCACGAAACCAGTGCCCTGTCGACCGTCTCGGAGTGCCGATTCTGAATTGTGGTCACATAAGCGATTCCAATGCCCGTGTGGAAAGTTATGCCCGATTCTTTCGCTGACGGGGTGGGAATAAACCGAGGGGGTGACTATATCGGCGATGTATGGGCACCCATATACATGACCAGGGGCGGAGATCTCGCGTCGAGTTGATCACGACTTTCGATGGCTGTGACTGGGCGGCGGCGCATGTGGGCTCCGCCAGTGATTCGCGTAATCGAGGGAGTCGCTACTACGAAAAAACCTAAGAATAGGGGAGATCGACGGCTAGAATCGCAAATTCAGAGTGCGAAACGAAGGTTTTTCGACCCTGAAACGACGTTTTATCGCCTAAGGCAAAAAGGGGGCGTCGAGCGCCTCTGAGTGCCGATTCCGAATTGGGGTCTTATAAGCGATTCCGATAACCGAGCGAAAAGTTATGCCCGTTTGAGCGAAGGGGTGTCCTTATGCGATCGCATCGGAAGCCCGCGACCGCGCTCCCGGAGAGGAATTTGGGCGCCGGACCGGAAATCTCCAAATGTGACCTTTTACTGACCGGGTCAAAGTACCGATTCTGAATTGGGCCCTCGCGGGCGGTTCTGACCCCTGGGCGAATAAATATCCGCGTCCGACCGGAGGGTATGGCAGTCAGTGTACTAGTACACACGCTCGGGGGTATTTTGGCCCCGGATCAGAATTCCGCTAAACCAGCGCCCTGTCGACCGTCTCGGAGTACCGATTCCGAATTGTGGTCACATAAGCGATTCCGATGCTCGTGCGGAAAGTTATGCCGGATTCTTTCGCTGAAGGGGTGGGTATATACCGGAGGGGGTGACTATATCGGCGATGTTCGGGCACCCATATACACGACCTGGGGCAGAGATCTCGCGTCGAGTTGAACACGACATTCGATGGCTGTGACAGGGCGGCGGCGCGTGTGGGCTCCGCCAGTCATTCTCGTAATCGAGGGAATCGCTACTGCCAAAAAACCTTAGAATAGGGGAGATCGTCGGCCAGAATCGCAAATTCAGAGTGCGAAACGAAGGTTTTTTGACCCCGAAACAATGTCTTATCGCCTGAGGCAATAAGGGGGCGTGGAGCGCCTCTGAGTGCTGATTCCGAATTGGGGTCTTATAATCGATTTCGATAATCGTGCGAAAAGTTATGGCAATTTGAGCGAAGGGGTGCCGTATGCGATCGCATCGGCAGTCCGCGACCGCGCTCCCGGAGAATAATTTGGGCGCCAGACCGGAAATCTCTGAATGCGACCTTTTATTGACCGGGTCGAAGTGCCGATTCTGAATTGGGGCCTCGCGGGCGGTTCCGACCCCCGAGCGAATAAATATCTGCGTCCGACCGGAGGGTACTGCAGTCGGTGTACTAGTACACACGCTCCGGGGTGTATTTTGGCCCCAAAACGAAATGTCGCGAAACCAGTGCCCTGTCGACCGTCTCAGAGTGCCGATTCCAAATTGTGGTCACATAAGCGAATCCGATGCCCGTGCGGAAAGTTATGCCCGATTCTTTCGCTGAAGGGGTGGGAATAAACCGGAGGGGGTGACTATATCGGCGATGTTCGGACACCCATATGCACGACCTGGGGAGGAGATCTCGCGTCGAGTTGAAAACGACTTTCGATGGTTGTGACTGTGCGGCGGCGCGTGTGGGCGCCGCCAGTGATTCCGCGTAATCGAGGGAGTCGCTACTGCCAAAAAACCTAGAATAGGGGAGATCATCGGCCAGAATCGCAAATTCAGAGTGCGAAATGAAGGTTTTTCGATCCCGAAACGACCTCTTATCGCCTAAGGCAATAAGGGGGCATCGAGCGCCTCTGAGTGCCGATTCCGATAACCGAGCGAAAAGTTATACCCGTTTCAGCGAAGGGGTGTCCGTATGTGATCGCATCGGCACCCGCGATCGCACTCCCGGAGAGGAATTTGGGCGTCGGACCGGAAATCTCCGAATGCGACCATTTACTGACCGGATCAAAGTGCCGATTCTGAATTGGGGCCTCGCGGGCGGTTCCGACCCCCGGGCGAATAAATATCCGCGTTCGACCGGATGGTACGGCAGTCGGTGTACTAGTACACACGCTCCGGGGGGTATTTTGGCCCCATAACGGAATTCGGCAAAACCAGCGCCCTGTCGACCGTCTCGGAGTGCCGATTCCGAATTGTGCTCACATAAGCGATTCCGATGCCCGTGCGGAAAGTTATGCCCCATTCTTTCGCTGAAGGGGTGGGAATAAACCGGAGGGGGTGACTATACCGGCAATGTTCGGGCACCCATATACACGACCTGAGGCAGAGATCTCGCGACGAGTCGAACATGACTTTCGATGGCTGTGACTGGGCGGCGGCGCGTGTGTGCTCCGCCAGCGATTCGAGTAATCGAGGGAGTCGCTACTGCCAAAAAACCTTAGAATAGGGGAGATCGTCGGCTAGAATCGCAAATTCAGAGTGTGAAACGAAGGTTTTTCGACCCCAAAACGACATCTTATCGCCAGAGGCAATAAGTGCGTGTCGACCGCCTCTGAGTGCCGATTCCGAATTGGGGTCTTATAAGCGATTCCGATAACCGAGTGAAAAGTTATGCCCGTTTGAGCGAAGGGGTGTCCGTATGCGATCGCATCGACAGCCCGCGACCGCGCTCCCGGAGAGGAATTTGGGCGCCGGACCGGAAATCTCCGAATGCTATCTTTTACTGACCAGGTCGAAGTGCCGATTCTGAATTGGGGCCTCACGGGCGGATCCGACCCCCGGGCGAATAAATATCTGCATCCGTCCGGAGGGTACGGCAGTCGGTGTACTGGTACACACGCTCCGGGGGTATTTTGGCCCCGAACGGAATTCCGCAAAACCAGTGCCCTGTCGACCGTCTCGGAGTACCGATTCCGATTGTGGTCACATAAGCGATTCCGATACTCGTACGGAAAGTTATGCCGGATTCTTTTGCTGAAGGGGTGGGAATAAACCGGGGGGGTGACTATATCGGCGATGTTAGGGCACCCATATACACGACTTGGGGCGGAGATCTCGCTTCGATTTGAACACGACTTTCGATGGCTGTGACTGGGCGGCGGCACGTGTGGGCTCCGCCAGCGATTCGCGTAATCGAGTGAGTCGCTACTGCCAAAAAACCTTAGAATAGGGGAGATCGTCATCAGAATCGCAAATTCAGAGTGCGAAACGAAGGTTTTTCGACCCCGAAACAATGTCTTATCGCCTGAGGCAATAAGGGGGCGTGGAGCGCCTCTGAGTGCTGATTCCGAATTGGGGTCTTATAATCGATTCTATAATCGTGCGAAAAGTTATGCCAATTTGAGCGAAGGGGTGGCCGTATGCGATCGCATCGGCAGCCCGCGACCGCGCTCCCGGAGAATAATTTGGGCGCCAGACCGGAAATCTCTGAATGCGACCTTTTATTGACCGGGTCGAAGTGCCGATTCTGAATTGGGGCCTCGCGGGCGGTTCCGACCCCCGAGCGAATAGATATCTGCGTCCGACCGGAGGGTACGGCAGTCGGTGTACTAGTACACACGCTCCGGGGGCTATTTTGGCCCCGAAACGGAATTTCGCGAAACCAATGCCCTGTCGACCGTCTCAGAGTGTCAATTCCAAATTGTGGTCACATAAGCGATTCTGATGCCCGTGCGGAAAGTTATGCCCGATTCTTTCGCTGAAGGGGTGGGAATAAACCGGAAGGGGAGACTATATCGGCGATGTTCGGGCACCCATATACATGACCTGGGGAGGAGATCTCGCGTCGAGTTGAACACGACTTTCGATGGCTGTGACTGGGCGGCAGCGCGTGTGGGCTCCTCCAGCGATTGCGTAATCGAGGGAGTCGCTACTGCCAAAAAACCTTAGAATAGGGGAGATTGTCGGCTAGAATGCAAATTCAGAGTGCGCAATGAAGGTTTTTTGACCCCGAAACGACGTCTTATCGCCAGAGGCAAAAAAGGGGCGTCGACCGTCTCTGAGTGCCGATTCCGAATTGGGGTCTTATAAGCGATTCCGATAACCGAGCGAAAAGTTATGCCCGTTTGAGCGAAGGGGTGTCCGTATGCGATCGCATCGGCAGCCCGCGACCGCGCTCCGGAGAGGAATTTTGGCGGCGGACCGGAAATCTCCGAATGCTACCTTTTACTGATCGGGTCGAAGTGCCGATTCTGAATTGGGGCCTCGCGGGCATCTCCGACCCCGGGCGAATAAATATCTGTGTCCGATCGGAGGGTACGGCAGTCGATGTACAAGTACAAACGCTCCGGGGGGCATTTTGGCAGCGGAACGGAATTCCGCGAAACCAGCGCGCTGTCGACCGTCTCGGAGTGCCGATTCCGAATGTGCTGACATAAGCTATTCCGATGCCCGTGCGGAATGTTATGCCCGATTCTTCGCTGAAGGGGTGGGAATAAACCGGAGGCAGTGACTATATCGGCGATGTTAAGGCACCCATATTCACGACCTGGGGAGGAGATCTCGTGTCGAGTTGAACACGACTTTCGATGGCTGTAATTGGGCGGCGGCGCGTGTGGGCTCCGCCAGCGATTCGCGTAATCGTGGGAGTCGCTACTACAAAAAAACCTTAGAATAGGGGAGATCGTCGGCTAGAATCGCTAATTTAGAGTGCGAAATGAAGGTTTTTCGACCGCGGAACGACGTCTTATCGCCTAAGGCAATAAGGGGGCGTGGAGCGCCTCTGAGTGCCGATTCCGAATTGGGGTCTTATAAGCGATTCCGATACCGAGTGAAAAGTTATGCCCGTTTGAGCGAAGGAGTATCCGTATGCGATCGCATCGGCAGCCCTCGACCGCGCTCCCGGAGAGGACTTTGGGCGCCGTAGCGGAAGTCTCCGAATGCGACCTTTTACTGACGGGTCGAAGTGCCGATTCTGAATTGGGGCCTCGCGGGCAGTTCCGACCCCCTGGCGAATAAATATCCACGTCCGACCGGAGGGTACGGCAGTCGGTGTACACACGCTCGGGGGTATTCTCGCCCCGGAACAGAATTCCGCAAAACAAGCGCCCTGTCGACCGTCTCGGAGTGCCGATTCCGAATTGTGGTCACATAAGCGATTCCGATGCTCGTGCGGAAAGTTATGCCGGATTCTTTCGCTGAAGGGGTGGGAATAAATCGAAGGGGGTGACTATATCGGCGATGTTCGGGCACCCATATACACGACCTGGGGAAGAGATCTCGTGTCGAGTTCAACATGACTTTCGATGGCTGTGACCTGACGGCAGCACGTGTGGGCTCCGCCAGTGATTCGCGTAATCGAGGGAGTCGCTACTGCCAAAAACCTTAAAATAGGGGAGATCGTCGGCTAGAATCACAAATTCGGAGTGCGAAATGAAAGTTTTTCGACCCAGAAAAAATGTCTTATTGCCTGTGGCAAAAAGGGGGCGTGGAGCGCCTCTGAGTGCCGATTCCGATTTGGGTCGTATAAGCGATTCCGATAACCGATCGAAAAGTTTAGCCCATTTGAGCGAAGGGGTGTCCGTATGCGATCGCATCGGCAGCCTTCGACCGCACTCCCGGAGAGGAATTGGGCGCCGGACCGGAAATATCCGAATGCGACCTTTTACTGACCGGGTCGAAGTGCCGATTCTGAATTGGGGCCTCGCAGGCGGTTCCGACCCCGGGCGAATAAATATCCGCGTCCGACCGGAGGGTACGACAGTCGGTGTACTAGTACACACGCGCGGGATGTATTTTGCCCCCGGAACGGAATTCCGCAAAACAGCGCCCTGTTGACCGTCTCGGAGTGCCGATTCCGGATTGTGGTCACATAAGTGATTCCGATGCTCGTGCGGAAGTTATGCCGATTCTTTCGCTGAAGGGGTGGGAATAAAACGGAGGGGGTGACTATATAGGCGATGTTCGGGCACCCATATACACGACCTGGGGAAAAGATCTCGCGTCGAGTTGAACACGACTTTCGATGGCTGTGACTGGGCGGCGGCGCGTGTGCGCTCCGCCAGTGATTCGCGTAATCGAGGGAGTCGCTTCTGCCAAAAAACCATAGAATAGGGGAGATCGTCGGCTAGAATCGCAAATTCAAAGTGCTAAACTAAGGTTTTTCGACCACGAGAAGACGTCTTATTTCCTGAGGCAATAAGGGGGCGTCGAGCGCCTTTGAGTGCTGATTCCGAATTGGGGTCTTATAAGCGATTCCGATAACCGAGCGAAATGTTATGCCCGTTTGAGCCAAGGGGTGTCCGTATGCAATCGCATTGGCACCCCGCGACCGCGCTCCCGGAGAGGAATTTGGGCGCCGGACCGGAAATCTCCGAATGCGACCTTTTACTGACCGGGTCGAAATGCCGATTTTGAATTGGGGCCTTGCGGGCGGTTCCGACCCCGGGCCAATAAATATCCGCGTCCGATCGGAGGGTACGGCAGTCGGTTGTACTAGTACACACGCTCCGGGGGGTGTTTTGGCCCCGGAATGGAATTCGCGAAACCAGCGCCCTGTCGACCGTCTCGGAGTGCCGATCCGAATTGTGGTCACATAAGCGATTCCGATGCCCGTGCGGAAAGTTATGCCCGATTGTTTCGCTGAAGGGGTGGGAATAAAACGGAGGGGGTGACTATATCGGCGATGTTCGGGCACCCATATACACGACCTGGGGAGGAGATCTCATGTCGAGTTGAACACGACTTTCGATGGCTGTGACTGGGCGGCGGTACGTGTGTGCTTAGCCAGCTTTTTGCGTAATCGAGGGAGTCGCTACTGCCAAAAAACCTTAAAATAGGGAAGATCGTCGGCTAGAATCGCAAATTCGGAGTGCGAAACGAAGGTTTTTCGACCCCAAAACGACATCTTATCGCCTGAGGCAATAAGGGGGCGTCGAGCGCCTCTGACTGCCGATTCTGAATTGCGGTCTTATAGGCGATTCCGATAACCGAGCGAAAAGTTATGCCCGTTTGAGCGAACGATGTCCGTATGCGATCGCATCGGCAGCCCTCGACCGCGCTCCCGGAGAGGAATTTGGGCGTCAGACCGGAAATCTCCGAATGTGACCTTTTACTGACCGGGTCGAAGTGCCGATTCTGAATTGGGGCCTCGCGGGCGGTTCCGACCCCCGGGCGAATAAATATCCGCGTCCGACCGGAGGGTACAGCAGTCGGTGTAGTAGTACACACGCTCGGGGGGTATTTTGGCCCAGGAACGGAATTCCGCAAAACAAGCGCCCTGTCGACCGTCTCGGAGTACCGACTCCGAATTGTTGTCACATAAGCGATTCCGATGCACGTGCGGAGAGTTATGCCGGATTCTTTCGCTGAAGGGGTGGGAATAAACCGGAGGGGGTGACTATATCGGTGATGTTCGGGCACCCATATACACGACCTGGGGCGGAGATCTCGCGTCGAGTTGAACACGACTTTCGATGGCTGTGACTGGGCGGCGGCGCGTGTGTGCTTCGCCAGCGATTCGCGTTATCGAGGGTGTCACTACTACCAAAAAACCTTAGAATAGGGGAGATCGTCGTCGCGAATTGCAAATTCAGAGTGCAAAATGAAGGTTTTTCGACCCCCAAACGACATCTTATCACTTGAGGCAATAAGGGGGCGTCGAGCGCCTCTGAGTGCCGATTCCGAATTGTGGTCTTATAAGCAATTCCGATAACCGAGCGAAAAGTTATGCCCGTTTGAGCGAAGGGGTGTCCGTATGCGATCGCATCGGCAGCCCACGACCGCTCTCCCGGAGAGGAATTTCAGCGTCGGAACAGAAATCTCTGAATGCTACCTTTTACTGACCGGGTCGAAGTGCCGATTCTAAATTGGGGCTTAGCGGGCGGTTCCGCCCCCCGAGCGAATAAATATCCGCGTCCGACCGGAGGGTACGGCAGCCGGTGTACTAGTACACACGCTCAGGGGTATTTTTGCCCCGGAACGGAATTCCGCGAAACCAGCGCCCTGTCGACCGTCTCGGAGTGCCGATTCCCAATTGTGGTCACTTAAGCGATTCCGATGCCCGTGCGGAAAGTTATGCCCGATTCTTTCGCTAAAGGGGTGGGAATAAACCAGAGGGGGTGACTATATCGGCAATGTTCGGGCACCCATATATACGACCTGGGGCAGATATCGCGTGTCGAGTTGAACATGACTTTCGATGGTTGTGACTGGGCGGCGGCGCGTGTGGGCTCCTCCAGTGATTCGCGTAATCGAGGGAGTCGCTACTGCAAAAAAACCTTAGAATAGGTGAGATCGTTGGCTAGAATCGCAAATTCAGATTGCGAAACGAAGGTTTTTTCGACCCCGAAACGACGTCTTATTGCCTGAGGCGATAGGTGGGCGTCGTGCGCCTCTGAGTGCCGATTCCTAATTGGGGTCTTATAAGCGATTACGATAACCGAGCGAAAAGTTATACTCGTTTGAGCGAAGGGGTGTCCGTATGCGATCGCATCGGCAGCCCGCGACCGTGCACCCGGAGAGGAATTTGGGTGCCGGACCGGAAATCTCCGAATACGACCTTTTACTGACCGGGTCGAAGTGCCAATTCTGAATTGGGCCTCGCGGGTGGTACCGACCCCCGGGCCAATAAATATCCGCGTCCTACCGGAGGGTACGGCAGTCTGTGTACTAGTACGCACGCTCGGGGGGTATTTTGGCTCCGGAACGGAATTCCGCAAAACAAGCGCCCTGTCGACCGTCTCGGAGTACCGACTCCGAATTGTGGTCACATAAGCGATTCCGATGCCCGTGCGGAAAGTTATGCCGGATTCTTTCGCTGAAGGGGTGGGAATAAACCGGAGGGGGTGACTATATCGGCGATGTTCGGGGTCCCATATACACGACCTGGGGCGGAGATCTCACGTCTAGTTGAACGCGACTTTCGATGGCTGTGACTGGGCGGCGGCGCGTGTGTGCTCCGCCAGCGATTCGCGTAATCGAGGCAGTCGCTACTGTCACAAAATCTTAGAATAGGGGAGATCGTCGGCTCGAATCGCAAATTCGGAGTGCAAAACGAAGGTTTTTCGACCCCGAAACGACATCTTATCGATTCCGAATTGCGGTCTTATAAGCGATTCTGATAACCGTGCGAAAAGTTATGCCCGTTTGAGCGAAGGGGTGTCCGTATGCGATCGCATCGGCAGCCCGCGACCGCGCTCCCGGAGAGGAATTTGGGCGTCGGAATGGAAACCTTCGAATGCTACCTTTTACTGACCGGGTTGAAGTGTCGATTCTAAATTGGGGCCTCGCGGGCGGTTCCGACCCCCGAGCGAATAAATATCCGCGTCTTACCGGAGGATACGGCAGCCGGTGTACTAGTACACACGCTCGGAGGTATTTTGGCCATGGAACGGAATTCCGCGAAACCAGCGCCCTGTCGACCGTCTCGGAGTGCCGATTCCGAATTGTGGTCACTTAAGCGATTCCGATGCCCGTGTGGAAAGTTATGCCCGATTCTTTCGATAAAGGGGTGGGAATAAACCGGAGGGGGTGACTATATCGGCAATGTTCGGGCACCCATATACACGACCTGGGGCAGATATCTCGCGTCGAGTTGAACATGACTTTCGATGGCTGTGACTGGGCGGCGGCGCGTGTGGGCTCCTCCAGTGGTTCGCGTAATCGAGGGAGTCGCTACTGCCAAAAGACCTTAGAATAGGTGAGATCGTTGGCTAGAATCGCAAATTCGGAGTGCGAAACGAAGGTTTTTCGACCCCGAAACGATGTCTTATTGCCTGAGGCGTGAGTGGGCATCGTGCGCCTCTGAGTGCCGATTCGAATTGGGGTCTTATAAGCGATTCCGATAACGAGCGAAAAGTTATGCCCGTTTGAGCGAAGGGGTGTCCGTATGCGATCGCATCGGCAGCCCGCGACCGCGCTCCCGGAGAGGAATTTGGGCGCCGGACCAGAAATCTCCGAATACGACCTTTTACTGACCGGGTCGAAGCGCCGATTCTGAATTGGGGCCTCGCGGTTGGTACCGACCCCCGGGCCAATAAATATCCGCGTCCGACCGGAGGGTACGGCAGTCGGTGTATTAGTACACACGCTCCGAAGGGTATTTTTGGCCCCGGAACGGAATTTCGCGAAACCAGTGCCCTGTCGACCATCTCGGAGTGCCGATTCCGAATTGTGGTCACTTAAGCGATTCGATGCCCGTGCGGAAAGTTATGCCGATTCTTTCGCTAAAGGGGTGGGAATAAACTGGAGGGGGTGACTATATCCGCGACGTTCGGGCACCCATATACACGACCTGGGGCGGAGATCTCGCGTCTAGTTGAACACGACTTTCGATGGCTGTGACTGGGCGGCGGCGCGTGTGGGCTTCGCCAGCGATTCACGTAATCGAGGGAGTCACTACTGCCAAAAAACCTTAGAATAGGGGAGATCGTCGGCGCGAATCGCAATTCGGAGTGCAAAATGAAGGTTTTTTGACCCCGAAACGACATCTTATCGCCTGAGGCAATAAGGGGGCGTCGAGCGCATCTGAGTGCCGATTCCGAATTGCGGTCTTATAAGCGATTCCGATAACCGAGCGAAAAGTTATGCCCGTTTGAGCGAAGGGGTGTCCGTATGCGATCGCATCGGCAGCCCGCGACCGCGCTCCCAGAGAGGAATTTGGGCGCCAGACCGGAATTCTCCGAATTCGACCTTTTACTGACCGGGTCGAAGTGCCGATTTTGAATTGGGGCCTCGCGGGCGGTTTCGTCCCCCGGGCGAATAAATATCCGCGTCCGACCAGAAGGTACGGCAGTCGGTGTACTAGTACACACGCTCCGGGGGGTATTTTGGCCCTAGAATGGAATTCCGCAAAACCAGCGCCCTGTCGACCGTCTCGGAGTGCCGATTCCGAATTGTGGTCACATAAGCGATTCCGATGCCCGTGCGGAAAGTTATGCCCGATTCTTTCGCTGAAGGGGTGCGAATAAACCGGAGGGGGTGACTATATCGGCGACATTCGGGCACCCATATACACGACCTGGGGCAGAGATCTCGCATCGAGTTGAACTCGACTTTCAATGGCTGTGATTGGGCGGCGGCGCGTGTGGGCTCCTCCTATGATTCGCGTAATCAAGGGAGTCGCTATTGCGAAAAATCCTTTGAATAGGGGAGATCGTCGGCTAGAATCGCAAATTCGGAGTGCGACATGAAGGTTTTTTGACCCCGAAACGACGTCTTATCGCCTGAGGAAATAAGGGGCCGTCGAGCGCCTCTGAGTGCCGATTCCGAATTGGGGTCTTATAAGCGATTCTGATAACCGAGCTAAAAGTTATGCCCGTTTGAGCGAAAGGGTGTTCGTATGCGATCGCATCGGTAGCCCGCGACCGCGCTCCCAGAGAGGAATTTGGGCGTCGGACCGGAAATCTCCGAATGTGACCTATTACTGACCGAGTCGAAGTGCCGATTCTGAATTGGGGCCTCGCGGGCGGTTCCGACCCCCGGGCCAATAAATATCCGCGTCCGACCGGAGGGTACGGCAGTCGGTGTACTAGTACACACGCTCCGGGGGGTATTTTGGCCCCGGAACGGAATTCCGCGAAACCAGCGCCCTGTCGACCGTCTCGGAGTGTCGATTCCGAATTGTGGTCACTTAAGCGATTTCGATGCCCGTGCGGAAAGTTATGCCCGATTCTTTCGATAAAGGGGTGGGAATAAACCGGAGGGGGTGACTATATCGGCAATGTTCGGGCACCCATATACACGACCTGGGGCAGAGATCTTGTGTCGAGTTGAACACGACTTTCAATGGCTGTGACTGGGCGCGGCGCGTGTGGGCTCCTCCAGTGATTCGCGTAATCGAGGGAGTCGCTACTGCGAAAAAACCTTAGAATAGGGGAGATCGTCGGCTAGAATCACAAATTCGGAGTGCGACATGAAGGTTTTTCGACCCTGAAACGACGTTTTATCATCTAAGGCAATAAGGGGGCGTCGTGCGCCTCTGAGTGCCGATTCCGAATTGTGGTCTTATAAGCGATTCCGATAACCGAGCGAAAAGTTATGCCCGTTTGAGCGAAGGGGTGTCCGTATGTGATCGCATCAGCAGCCCGCGACCGCGCTCCCGGAGAGGAATTTGGGCGCCGGATCGGAAATCTCCAAATGCGTCCTTTTACTGACCGGGTCGAAGTGCCGATTCTGAATTGGGGCCTCACGGGCAGTTCCGACCCCCGAGCGAATAAATATCCGCGTCCGACCGGAGGGTAAGGCAGTCGGTGTACTAGTACACACGCTCGGGGGGTATTTTGGCCCCGGAACGGAATTCCGCAAAACAAGCGCCCTGTCGACCGTCTCGGAGTACCGACTCCGAATTGTGGTCACATAAGCGATTCCGATGCCCGTGCGGAAAGTTATGCCGGATTCTTTCGCTGGTGGGAATAAACCGGAGGGGGTGACTATATCGGCGACGTTCGGGCACCCATATACACGACCTGGGGCGGAGATCTCGCGTCTAGTTGAACACGACTTTCGATGGCTGTGACTGGGCGGCGGCGCGTGTGTGCTTCGCCAGCGATTCGCGTAATCGAGGGAGTCACTACTGCCAAAAAACCTTAGAATAGGGGAGATCGTCGGCGCGAATCGCAAATTCGGAGTGCAAAATGAAGGTTTTTTGACCCCGAAACGACATCTTATCGCCTGAGGCAATAAGGGGGCGTCGAGCGCATCTGAGTGCCGATCCAAATTGCGGTCTTATAAGCGATTCCGATAACCGAGCGAAAAGTTATGCCCGTTTGAGCGAAGGGGTGTCCGTATGCGATCGCATCGGCAGCCCGCGACCGCGCTCCCGGAGAGGAATTTGGGCGTCGGAACGGAAATCTCCGAATGCTACCTTTTACTGACCGGGTCGAAGTGCCGATTCTAAATTGGGGCCTCGCGGGCAGTTCCGACCCCCGAGCGAATAAATATTCCCGTCTGACCGGAGGGTACGGCAGCCGGTGTACTTGTACACACGCTCGGGGGTATTTTGGCCCAGGAACGGAATTCCGCTAAACCAGCGCCCTGTCGACCGTCTCGGAGTGCCGATTCCGAATTGTGGTCACTTAAGCGATTCCGATGCCCGTCCGGAAAGTTATGCCCGATTCTTTCGCTAAAGGGGTGGGAATAAACCGGAGGGGGTGACTATATCGGCAATGTTCAGGCACCCATATACACGACCTGGGGCAGATATCTCGTGTCGAGTTGAACATGACTTTCGATGGTTGTGACTGGGCGGCGGCGCGTGTGGGCTCCTCCAGTGATTCACGTAATCGAGGGAGTCGCTACTGCAAAAAAACCTTAGAATAGGTGAGATCGTTGGCTAGAATCGCAAATTCAGAGTGCGAAATGAAGGTTTTTCGACCCCGAAACGATGTCTTATCGCCTGAGGGGATAAGTGGGCGTCGTGCGCTTCTGAGTGCCGATTCCGAATTGCGGTCTTATAAGCGATTCAGATAACCGAGCGAAACGTTATACCCGTTTGAGCGAAGGGGTGTCCGTATGCGATCGCATCGGCAGCCCGCGACCGTGCTCCCGGAGAGGAATTTGGGTACCGGACCGGTAATCTCCGAATACGACCTTTTACTGACCGGGTCGAAGTGCCGATTCTGAATTGGGGCCTCGCGGGTGGTACCGACCCCCGGGCCAATCAATATCCGCGTCCGACCGGAGGGTACGGCAGTCGGTGTACTAGTACACACGCTCCGGGGGGTATTTTGGCCCCGGAACGGAATTCCGCGAAACCAGGGCCCTGTCGACCGTCTCGGAGTGCCAATTCCGAATTGTGGTCACTTAAGCGATTCCGATGCCCGTGCGGAAAGTTATGCCCGATTCTTTCGCTAAAGGGGTGCGAATAAACCGGAGGGGGTGACTATATCGGCAATGTTCGGGCACCCATATACACGACCTGGGGCAGAGATCTCGCGACGAGTTGAGCACGACTTTCGATGGCTGTGACTGGGCGGCGGCGCGTGTGGGCTCCTCCAGTGATTCGCATAATCGAGGAAATCGCTACTGCGAAAAAACCTTAGAATAGGGGAGATCGTCGGCTAGAATCGCAAATTCATTGTGCGACACGAAGGTTTTTCGACCCCGAAATGACGTCTTATCGCCTGAGGCGATAAGGGTGCTCGAGCGCCTCCAAGTGCTGATTCCAAATTGCGGTCTTATAAGCGATTCCGATAACCGAGCGAAAAGTTATGCTCGTTTGAGCGAAGGGGTGTCCGTATGCGATCGCATCGGCAGCCCGCGACCGCGCTCCCGGAGAGGAATTTGGGCGCCGGACCGGAAATCTCCGAATGTGACCTTTTACTGACCGGGTCGAAGTGCCAATTCTGAATTGGGGCCTCGCGGGAGGTTTCGACACCCGGGCGAATAAATATCCGCGTCCGACCGGAGGGTACGGCAGCCGGTGTACTAGTACACACGCTCCGGGGGGGATTTTGGCCTCGGAACGGAATTCCGTGAAACAAGCGCCCTGTCGACCGTCTCAGAGTGCCGATTCCGAATTGTGGTCACATAAGCGATTCCGATGCTCGTGCAGAAAGTTATGCCCGATTCTTTCGCTGAAGGGGTGGGAATAAACCAGAGGGGGTGACTATATCAGCGAACTTCGGGCACCCATATACACAAGCTGGGGAGGAGATCTCGCGTCGAGTTGAACATGACTTTCGATGGCTGTGCTTGGGCGGCGGTGCATGTGGGCTCCGCCAGTGATTCGCGTAATCGAGGGAGTCGCTACTGCCAAAAGCCCTTAGAATAGTAGAGATCGTCGGCTAGAATCGCAAATTCAGAGTGCGAAAAAAAGTTTTTTCGACCCCGAAACGATGTCTTATCGCCTGAGCTATATAGGGGCGTCGAGCTTCTCTGAGTGCCAATTCCGAATTGGGGTCTTATAAGCGATTCCGATAACCGAGCAAAAAGTTATGCCCGTTTGAGCGAAGGGGTGTCCATATGCGATCGCATCGGCAGCCCGTGACCGTGCTCCCAGAGAGGAATTTGGGCGCCGGACCGGAAATCTCCGAATTCGACCTTTTACTGACCGGGTCGAAGTGCCGATTCTGAATTGGGGCCTCGCGGGCGGTTCCGACCCCCGGGCGAATAAATATTCGCTTCCGACCGGAGGGTACAGTAGTCGGTGTACTACTAACACACGCTCCGGGGGTATTTTGGCCCCGGAATGGAATTTCGAAAAACCAGTGCTCTGTCGACCGTCTCGTAGTGCCGATTCCGAATTGTGGTCACTTTAGCGATTCCGATCCCCGTGCGGAAAGTTATGCCCGATTCTTTCGCTAAAGGGGTGGGAATAAACCGGAGGGGGTGACTATATCGGCAATGTTCGGGCACCCATATACTCGACCTGGGGCAAGAGATCTCGCGTCGAGTTGAGCACGACTTTCGATGGCTGTGACTGGACGGCGGCACGTATGGACTCCTCCAGTGATTCGCGATATCGAGGGAGTCGCTACTGCGAAAAAACCTTAGAATAGGGGAGATCGTCGGGTAGAATCGCAAATTCGGAGTGCGACACGAAGGTTTTTGACCCCGAAACGACGTCTTATCGCCTGAGGCAATAAGGGGGCGTCGAGCGCCTCTGAGTGCCGATTCCGAATTGGGGTCTTATAAGCGATTCCGATAACCGAGCAAAAAGTTATGCCCGTTTGAGCGAAGGGGTGTCCGTATGCGATCGCATCGGTGGCCCGCGACAGCGCTGCCGGAGCGGAATTTGGGTGCCGGACCGAAAATCTCCGAATGCGACCTATTACTGACCGGGTCGAAGTGCCGATTCTGAATTGGGGCCTCGCGGGCGGTTCCGACCCCCGGGCCAATAAATATCTGCGTCCGACCGGAGGGTACGGCAGTCGGTGTACTAGTACACACCCTCCTGGGAGTATTTTTGCCCGGAATGGAATTTCGGAAAACCAGCACCCTGTCGACCGTCTCGGAGTGCCGATTCCGAATTGTGGTCACTTAAGCGATTGCGATCCCCGTGCGGAAAGTTATGCCCGATTCATTCTCTAAAGGGGTGGTAATAAACCGGAGGGGGTGACTATATCGGCAATGTTCGGGCACCCATATACACGACTTGGGGCAGAGATCTCGCGTCGAGTTGAGCACGACTTTCGATGGCTGTGACTGGGCGGCGGCGCGTGTGGGCTCCTCCAGTGATTCGCGTAATCGAGGGAGTCGCTACTGCGAAAAAACCTTAGAATAGGGGAGATCGTCGGCTAGAATCGCAAACTCAGAGTGCGACACGAAGGTTTTTCGACCCCGAAACGACGTCTTATCGCCTGAGGCAATAAGGGGACGTCGAGCGCCTCTGAGTGCCGATTCCGAATTGGGTCTTATAAGCGATTCCGATAACCAAGCGAAAAGTTATGCCCGTTTGAGCGAAGGGGTGTCCGTACGCGATCGCATCGGCAGCCCGCAACCGCGCTCCCGGAGAGGAATTTGGGCGCCGGACCGGAAATCTCCGAATGCGACCTTTTACTGACCGGGTCGAAGTGTCGATTCTGAATTGGGGCCTCGCGGGCGATTCCGACCCCCGGGCCAATAAATGCCCGCGTCCGACCGGAGGGTTCGGCAGTCGGTGTACTAGTACACACTCTCCGGGGGGTATTTTGGCCCCGGAACGGAATTCCGCGAAACCAGCGCCCTGTTGACCGTCTCGGAGTGGCGATTCCGAATTGTGGTCACTTAAGCGATTCCGATGGCCGTGCGGAAAGTTATGTCTGATTCTTTCGCTAAAGGAGTGGGAATAAACCGGAGGGGGTGACTATATCGGCAATGTTCGGGCACCAATATACACGACCTGGGGTAGAGATCTCGGGTCGAGTTGAGCACGACATTCGATGGCTGTGACTGGGCGGCGGCGCGTGTGGGCTCCAACAGTGATTCGCGTAATCGAGGGAGTCGCTACTGCCAAAAAACCTTAGAATACGTGAGATCGTCGGCTAGAATCACAAATTTAGAGTGCAACACGAAGGTTTTTCGACCCCGAAATGACATCTTATCGACTGAGGCAATAAGGGGGCGTCGAGCGCCTCTGAGGGCCGATTCCAAATTGGGATCTTATAAGCGATTCCGATAACCGAGCGAAAAGTTATGCCCGTTTGAGCGAAGGGGTGTTCATATTCTATCGCATCGGTAGCCCGCGACCGCGCTCCCGGAGAGGAATTTGGGCGCCGGACCGGAAATCTCTGAATGCGACCTTTCACTGACCAGGTCGAAGTACCGATTCTGAATTGTGGCTTTGCGGGCGGTTCCGACCCCCGGGCCAATAAATATCGCGTCCGACCGGAGGGTACGGCAGTCGGTGTACTAGTACACACGCTCCGGGAAATATTTTGGCCCCGGAACGGAATTTCGCGAAACCAGCGCCCTGTAGACCGTCTCAGAGTTCCGATTCCGAATTGTTTTCACTTAAGCGATTCCGATGCCGTGCGGAAAGTTATGCCCGATTCTTTCGCTAAAGGGGTGGGAATAAATCGGAGGGGGTGACTATATTGTCAATGTTCGGTCACCCATATACACGACCTGGGGCAGAGATCTCGCGTCGAGTTGAGCACGACTTTCGATGGCTGTGACTGGGCGGCGGCGCGTATGGGCTCCTCCAGTGATTCGCGTAATCGAGGGAGTCGCTACTGCGAAAAAACCTTAGAATAGGGGAGATCGTCGGTTAGAATCGTAAATTCGGAGTGTGACACAAAGGTTTTTCGACCCCGAAACGACATCTTATCGACTGAGGCAATAATGGGGCGTCGAGCACCTCTGAGGGCCGATTCCGAATTGGGGTCTTATAAGCGATTCGATAACCGAGCGAAAAGTTATGCCCGTTTGAGCGAAGGGGTGTCCGTATGCGATCGCATCGGCAACCCGCGACCACGCTCCCGGAGAGGAATTTGGGCGCTGAATCGGAAATCTCCGAATGCGACCTTTTACTGACTGGGTCGAAGTGCCGATTCTGAATTGGGGCCTCGCGGGCGGTTCCGACCCCCGGGCGAATAAATATCCGCGTCCGACCGGAGGGTACGGCAGTCGGTGTACTAGTACACATGCTACGGAGGGTATTTTGGCCCCAGAACGGAATTCCGCTAAACCAGCGCCCTGTCGACCATCTCGGAGTGCCGATTCCGAATTGTGGTCACTTAAGCGATTCCGATCCCGTGCGGAAAGTTATGCCCAATTCTTTCGCTAAAGGGGTGGGAATAAACCGGAGGGGGTGACTATATCGGCAATGTTCGGGCACCCATATACACGACCTGGGGCAGAGATCTCGCGTCGAGTTGAACATGACTTTCGATGGCTGTGACTGGGCGGCGGCGCGTGTGGGCTCCTCCAGTGATTCCCGTAATCGAGGGAGTCGTTACTGCGAAAAAACCTTAGAATAGGGGAGATCGTCGGCTAGAATCTTAAATTCGGAGTGCGACACGAAGGTTTTTCGACCTCGAAATGACGTCTTATCGCCTAAGGCAATAAGGGGACGTCGAGCGCCTCTAAGTGTCGATTCCGAATTGGGGTCTTATAAGCGATTCCGATAACCGAGCGAAAAGTTATGCCCGTTTCAGCGAAGGGGTGTCCGTATGCGATCGCATCAGCATCCCGTGACCGCGCTCCCAGAGAGGAATTTGGGCGCCGGATCGGAAATCTCCGAATGTGACCTTTTACTGACCGGGTCGAAGTGCCGATTCTGAATTGGGGCCTCGCGGGCGGTTCCGACCCCCGGGCCAATAAATATCCGCGTCCGACCGAAGGGTACGGTAGTCGGTGTACAAGTACACACGCTCCGGGGGGTATTTTGTCCCCAGAACGGAATTCCGCGAAACCAGCGCCCTGTCGACCGTCTCGGAGTGTCGATTCCGAATTGTGGTCACTTAAGCGATTCCGATGCCCGTGCGGAAAGTTATGCCCGATTCTTTCGCTAAAGGGGTGGGAATAAACCGGAGGGGGTGACTATATAGGCAATGTTCGTGCACACATATACACGACCTGGGGCAGAAATCTCATGTCGAGTTGAGCACGACTTTCGATGGTTGTGACTGGGCGGCGGCGCGTGTGGGCTCCTCCAGTGATTCGCGTAATCGAGGAAGTCGCTACTCCCAAAAAACCTTAGAATAGGGGAGATTGTCGGCTAGAATCACAAATTCGGAGTGCGAAACGAAGGTTTTTCGACCCCAATCGACGTCTTATCGCCTGAGGCAATAAGGGGGCGTCGTGCGCCTCTGAGTGCCAATTCCGAATTGGGGTCTTATAAGTGATTCCGATAACCGAGTGAAAAGTTATGCCCGTTTGAGCGAAGGGGTGTCCGTATGCGATCGCATCGGCAGCCCGCGACCGCGCTCCCGGAGAGGAATTTGGGCGCCGGACCGGAAATCTCCGAATGCGACCTTTTACTAACCGGGTCGAAGTGCCGATTCTGAATTGGGGCCTCGCGAGCGGTTCCGACCCCCGGGCGAATAAATATCCGCGTCCGACCGGAGGGTACGGCAGTCGGTGTACTAGTACACACGCTCCGGAGGGTATTTTGTCCCCGGAACGGAATTCCGCGAAACCAACACCCTGTCAACCGTCTCGGAGTGCCGATTCCGAATTGTGGTCACTTAAGCGATTCCGATGCCCATGCGGAAAGTTATTCCCGATTCTTTCGCTAAAGGGGTGGGAATAAACCGAAGGGGGTGACTTTATCGGCAATGTTCGGGCACCCATATACACGACCTGGGGCAGAGATCTCGCGACGAGTTGAGCATGACTTTCGATGGCTGTGACTGGGCAGCGGCGTGTGTGGGCTCCTCCAGTGATTCGCGTAATCGAGGGAGTCGCTACTGCCAAAAAACCTTAGAATAGGTGAGATCGTCGTCTACAATCGCAAATTCGAAGTGTGAAACGAAGGTTTTTCGACCTCGAAAATGACGTCTTGTCGCCTGACGCAATAAGGAGGCGTCGTGCGCCACTAAGTGCCGATTCCGAATTGGGGTCTTATAAGCGATTCCGATAACTGAGCGAAAAGTTATGCCCGTTTGAGCGAAGGGGTGTCCGTATGCGATCGCATCGGCAGCCCGCGACCGTGTTCCCGGAGAGGAATTTGGGCGCCGGACTGGAAATCTCCGAATGCGACCTATTACTGACCGGGTCGAAGTGCCGATTCTGAATTGGGGCCTCGCGGGCGGTTCCGACCCCCGGGCCAATAAATATCCGCGTCCGACCGGAGGGTACGGCAGTCGGTGTACTAGTACACACGCTCCGGGGGGTATTTTGGCTCCGGAACGGAATTCCGCTAAACCAGCGCCCTGTCGACCGTCTCGGAGTGTCGATTCCGAATTGTGGTCACTTAAGCGATTCTGATGCCCGTGCGGAAAGTTATTCCCGATTCATTCGCTAAAGGCATGGGAATAAACCAGAGGGGTGACTATATCGGCAATGTTCGGTTACCCATATACACGACCTGGGGCAGAGATCTCGCGACGAGTTGAGCAAGACTTTCGATGGCTGTGACTGGGCAGTGGCGTGTGTGGGCTCCTCCAGTGATTCACGTAATCGAGGGAGTCGCTACTGCCAAAAAACCTTAGAATAGGGAAGATCGTCGGTTAGAATCGCAAATTCGGAGTGTGACACAAAGGTTTTTCGACCCCGAAACGACATCTTATCGACTGAGGCAATAATGGGGCGTCGAGCGCCTCTGAGGGCCGATTCCGAATTGGGGTCTTATAAGCGATTCCGATAACCGAGCGAAAAGTTATGCCCGTTTGAGCGAAGGGGTGTCCGTATTCGATCGCATCGGTAGCCCGCGACCGCGCTCCCGGAGAGGAATTTGGGCGCCGGACCGGAAATCTCCGAATGTGACCTTTTACTGACCGGGTCGAAGTACCGATTCTGAATTGAGGCCTTGCAGGCGATTCCGACCCCCGGACCATTAAATATCCGCGTCCGACCGGAGGGTACGACAGTCGGTGTACTAGTACACACGCTCCGGGGGGTATTTTGGCCCCAGAACGAAATTCCGCGAAACCAACGCCCTGTAGTCCGTCTCGGAGTTCCGATTCCGAATTGTTGTCACTTAAGCGATTCCGATGCCCGTGCGGAAAGTTATGCCCGATTCTTTCGCTAAAGGGATGGGAATAATCCAGAGGGGGTGACTATATTGGCAATGTTCGGGCACCCATATACACGACCTGGGGCAGAGATCTCGCGTCGAGTTGAGCACGACTTTCGAAGGCTGTGACTGGGCGGCGGCGCATGTGGGCTTCTCCAGTGATTCGCGTAATCGAGGGAGTCGCTACTGCCAAAAAACCTTAGAAAAGGGGAGATCATCGGCTAGAATCGCAAATTCGTAGTGCGAAACGAAGGTATTTTGACCCCGAAACGATGTCTTATCACCTGAGCAATAAGGGTGCGTCGTGCGCCTCTAAGTGCCGATTCCTAATTGGCGTCTTATAAGCGATTCCTATAACCGAGCGAAAAGTTATGCCCGTTTGAGCGAAGGGGTGTCCGTATGCGATCGCATCGGCAGCCCGCAACCGCGCTCCGGAGAGGAATTTGGGCGCGGACCGGAAATCTCCAAATGCATCTTTTTACTGACCGGGTCGAAGTGACGATTCTGAATTGGGGCCTCGCGGGCGGTTCCGAACCCCGGGCGAATAAATATCCGGGTATGACCGGAGGGTACGGCAGTCGGTGTACTAGTGCATAAGCTCCGGGGGGTATTTTGGCCCCGAAACGGAATTCTGCGAAACCAGCCCCCTGTTGACCATCTCGGAGTGCCGATTCCGAGTTGTGGTCACTTAAGTGATTCCGATGCCCGTGCGGAAAGTTATGCCCGATTCTTTTGCTAAAGGGGTGGGAATAAACCGGAGGGGGTGACTATATCGACAATGTTTGGGCACCCATATACACGACCTGGGGCAGAGATCTCGCGTCGAGTTGAACAGGACTTTCGATGGCTGTGACTGGGCGGCAGCGCGTGTGGGCTCCTCCAGTGATTCGCGTAATCGAGGGAGTCGCTACTGCAAAAAACTTCAGAATCGGTGAGATCGTCGGCTAGAATCGAAAATTCAGAGTGCAAAACGAAGGTTTTTCGACCCCGAAACGACGTCTTATCGCCTGAGGCAATAAGGAAGCGTCGTGCGTCTCTGAGTGCCGATTCCGAACTGGGGTCTTATAAGTGATTCTGATAATCGAGCGAAAAGTTATGCCCGTTTGAGCGAAGGGGTGTCCGTATGCGATCGCATCGGCAGCCCGCGACCGCGCTCCCGGAGAGGAATTTGGGCGCTGGACCGGAAGTCTCCGAATGTGACCTTTTACTGACCAGGTCGATGTGCCGATTCTGAATTGGGGCCTCGCGGGCGGTTCCGACCCCCGGGTCAATAAATATCCGCGTCCGATCGGAGGGTACGGCAGTCGGTGTACTAGTACACACGCTCCGGGGGGTATTTTGTCCCTGGAACGGAATTCCGCGAAACCAGCGCCCTGTCGACCGTCTCGGAGTGCCGATTCCGAATTGTGGTCACTTAAGCGATTCCGATGCCCGTGCGGAGAGTTATGCCCGATTCTTTCGCTAAAGGGGTGGGAATAAACCAGAGGGGGTGACTATATCGGCAATGTTCGGGCACCCATATACACGACCTAGGGCAGAGATCTCGCGTCGAGTTGAGCACGACTTTCGATGGCTGTGACTGGCCGGCGGTGTAATACCCCCAGATTTTAAATACCATGTTTTACTTAGAAATTCTTGTTTATGCAAACCGATTAGGTTTAAATTGTGATATTTAGGATTAAGGGTATGTTTAAGATACTTTATCATACCCCGGTACTACTTTCGGTCGTGCGCACCCCGACAGGGCGACACCGGAAAACTGTAACGAAAATAAATTTAAGAACACCATAATTCTTAGAAAATTATGGAGATATTAAAAATGCAATTATTCGGAATTTTTGACGCACAGATTTTGAGATTAAGTCGACGCAACTATTTTGGGGGTGATTTTTCACCCAGTGTAAAATAAATTCTAAAAATTAAACTAAAATCATGATAATTTGTAAAATCATCATATTAGTCTATGTTTGAAATTTCAAGTTAAACGGATATCATTAGGACATCTAAATATGAAGATCTTTGGCCCAGATGATTTATGGGCTATTTACGGCAGGGATTTCTTTTGGGTTTTTCCTGGAGTTACGTGTAAGGCTTATGAGAAGCCAACACACATTAGGATAAGGTTTAGCCAAGGAGTGGGGCTATCATTAAGGTTACTTACGTGTAACCAAAGAGTTTGTTGCATGAGATAGGTGGCCTCACATGGTTTAGGAAGGCTTACACCAAGACACGTCCATGGCTAACGTGCCCAATTTGCAAGGGAACTTGGGAGCTATATAAGCTTCCCAACACCCATCGTATACATCTTTTCCAACACTCTTGTTCTTTCTAGTTCTGTTGTTGCTGTGGTTTCAAGCCTGGTGTTGGTAAATTGTGGTTGGGGTTGTATGCCTTGGAGCCATTTTTGCTGGAGGTGTAGCTGCCAAAGTCCATGTTTCAGCAATCTTCTTATTTCCTCATCTTGTTACTGTATTGATCTCTAAACTAAGAAGAAGAAGAAGAACTTTTGTTCTTTTTCAGATCAGGTAGGTTCTCACCTTTCCCTTGAACTTCTAGTCTCTACTCATGTTGAAAGAATTTAGCTTCATACGAGTTGCTTTTGGAGCATGCTAATCAGTCTCGGTTAAGTTCGTACACGAGGTTGTTATCTCAGATTCTTTTGTTTGATTCCCTAAATTAACTTTGGAAGTATGTGATTACCAAAGAGGAGTCTCACTCCTTTCACACATTAAGTAGGTTTCTAGCTTCTTCTTCCATCCATGATCCAAGTTTAAGTTATCAAGTTTTGCTAAAAATTTCGATATCCTAGAATATTGTGATTTTCTTTCCATTCGGATGTTCGTACCTCAAACCTTGATTAGGAACATTAGATATCTTGTGTTTTAGTGATCATATTTTAATAATCTCCCAATAATCCATTACTATCAAGACCACACTTCCAACAATATACTATGTTTAGTTTTCAGCTAGACAAGTTTGAATTGCAAACCTCTCATTTTGTCTCGCTTGTTCGGTTTATAAACCACTGTGAGAACCATGTTTAGACTCTTCTATTTGATATACATCATGCCTTGACTCATAGGTTCCATGGTTAGCATGATTAGAGTGCATTCAAAGTCATTTTGAGTGAGCAACAAGCGGCTGTCGACAGACAACCCATAGCTGTCGACAGACCAGTTTTCCTGAACTCGGGATAACTGGGACTGTGTGCATCTGTCGACAGCCATATGGTTGCTGTCGACAGATACACACAGTCCAGAAAATTAGAGTTCTGTCTGCCGTCGTCTGTCGACAGCACCTTCTTGGCTGTCGACAATGCATTGCTGATTTGGATTTCTGCACTCTTTCTTGTCTAAATTCATGCTAAAACTTCATCCTAAAAGCCAAGGAAGTTACCCTCTCATTTACCTTGATATTTACTGTCATAGTACTTCAAAGTTCACCCACTTTGGGTACCTTAACTTTCCTTGAATTGTTTCTAAAGTTGTCAATTACGAATAGTACTCCGATTGAGTCTATTCTTCGATATTCGGTAATTGAGGTTGTAAAACTTGACCACTTAAGAGTTCATATGTTTGAACACCTTATGAGATATGAATACTTGTGATGACAACTGTGTACCCTCATTTTCTTGGGTTTTATGTGATTTAAATCTTCCGAAGTTGTCAGCTTTGAGTCATCACCTTGTCTCAACTAATTGTCTTTCTTATTTTCTTGAACTCTGAACTACTTTGTCACCAAGATATTTGTATTAATCATAAATCAAATCTCCCTTTGGATTTCTCATTTCCGTTATGCTCATGAAAAGAAATTTATGATTTGAAGACAGTGCTCTCTTCAAAAGAGGGTTTAGGATCACATGTGGTAGCACCAGCCACTTGTGATCAGCTGAGGGCGACAGTTTGTAGGTAAATCCAAGTCAATGGACTGACGATGGTGGGTAATAAACCCCGTTCTTGCGCAATGAACAAGATCTAAGGTGCTGGAATCGCCTAGGCACTGAGGATGGTATATTACGTCTATATAGTAACCTCTTGAGAGCAGTGATGCCTGTCGAATTTGTTTCCAAATTAAGTTATGGTCTGAATTCTGAAAGACAAATGTGACTTTTATTCTGTGATTTGTTGGAGCTCATTATGAAATCAATTTGAGCTATATGTTTCTGTTAAGTATGAAATTCATGAGCAATTATGTTTGTTCCACATATGCACTATTTGAATAATCATTCAGTTCTGCAAATTGATACTTCTACTCTATGTTTACTTATACCTACTGAGTCCTTTCGACTCATGCCTTTGTTTCCTTCAACCCTTTCAGATTGAAGGTATGTATAATCTCAGCTACATGTGAATCCTATTTCCGCTGCGGATGACGAAGAAATGAAGAAGAATAATGTAGTTTTAGTAGTTTCTTTTAGTTGATAATGTATTAAGTTAGAAAGAGAGAAGCTTGACTTTTGTAAATAATGAATGTTAGTACTTTGAGACTTATGTATTGTAATATGTTCCAAGTTACCTTTGTGGAATGGTTTGCCAGTTTTGTGCAAAGCGCGGATATATCTACCCATAACGAAAGTTTGTGGCGTAACCCCTCTTCCGGTCAAGGTTACGTATGTGTTTGTGTGATGTCGGAGGAGGGTGTTACAGGCGGCGCGTGTGGGCTCCTCCAGTGATTCGCGTAATCGAGGGAGTTGCTACTGCCAAAAAACCTTAGAATAGGGGAGATCGTGGCTAGAATCGCCAATTCAGAGTTCGAAACGAAGGTTTTTCGACCCCGAAACGACGTCTTATCGCCTAAGACAATAAGGGGGCATCATGCGCCTCTGAGTGCCGATTCCGAATTGGGGTCTTATAAGCGATTCCGATAACCGAGCGAAAAGTTATGCCCGTTTGAGCGAAGGGGTGTCCGTATGCGATCGCATCGGCCGCCCGCGACTGCGCTCCCGGAGAGGAATTTTGGCGCCGGAACGGAAATCTCCGAATGCAACCTTTTACTGACCGGGTCGAAGTGCCGATTCTGAATTGGGGCCTCGCGGGCGGTGGGTTCGACCCCCGGGCAAATAAATATCCGGGTCCGACCGGAGGGTACGGTAGTCGGTGTACTAGTACACACGCTACGGGGGTATTTTGGCCCCGGAACGGAATTCCGTGAAACCAGCGCCCTGTCGACCGTCTCGGAGTGCCGATTCCGAATTGTGGTCACTTAAGTGATTCCGATGCCCGTGCGGAAAGTTATGCCCGATTCTTTCGCTAAAGGGGTGGGAATAAACCGGAGGGGGTGACTATATCGGCAATGTTCGGGCACCCATATACACGACCTGGGGCAGAGATCTCGCGTCGAGTTGAACACGACTTTCGATGGCTGTGACTGGGCAGCGGCGTGTGTGGGCTCCTCCAGTGATTCACGTAATCGAGGGAGTCGCTACTGCCAAAAAACCTTCGAATAGGGGAGATCGTCGGCTAGAATCGCAAATTCGGAGTGCGAAACGAAGGTTTTTCGACCTCAATCGACGTCTTATCGCCTAAGGCAATAAGGGGGCGTCGTGCGCCTCTGAGTGCCGATTCCGAATTGGGGTCTTATAAGTGATTCCGATAACCGAGCGAAAAGTTATGCCCGTTTGAGCGAAGGGGTGTCCGTATGCGATTGCATCGGTAGCTCGCGACCGCGCTCCCGGAGAGGAATTTGGGCGCCGGACCGGAAATCTCTGAATGCGACCTTTTACTGACCGGGTCGAAGTGCCGATTCTGAATTGGGGCCTCGCGGGCGGTTCCGACCCCCGAATTGTGGTCACTTAAGCGATTCCGATGCCCGTGCGGAAAGTTATGCCCGATTCTTTCGCTAAAGGGGTGGGAATAAGTTGGAGGGGGTGACTATATCGGCAATGTTCGGGCACACATATACACAAAATGGGGCAGAAATCTCGCGTCGAGTTGAGCACAACTTTCGATGGCTGTGACTGGGCGGCGGCGCGTGTGGGCTCCTCCAGTGATGCGCGTAATCGAGGGAGTCGCTACTGCCCAAAAACCTTCGAATAGGTGAGCGTCGGCTAGAATCGCAAATTCGGAGTGCGAAATGAAGGTTTTTCGACCTCAATCGACGTCTTATCGCCTGAGGCAATAACGGGGCGCGTCGTGCGCCTCTGAGTGCCGATTCCGAATTGGGGTCTTATAAGTGATTCCGATAACGAGCGAAAAGTTATGCCTGTTTGAGCGAAGGTGTGTCCGTATGCGATCGCATATCGCAGCCCGCGACCGCGCTCCCGTAGAGGAATTTGGCACCGGACCGGAAATCTACGAATCCGACCTTTTATGACCGGGTCCGGTCGGAGTGCCGATTCTGAATTGGGGCCGCGCGGCGGTTCCGACGCACGGGGCGAATAAATATCCGCGTTTGACCGGAGGGTACGGCAGTCGGTGTACTAGTACACACGCTCCGAGGGGTATTTTGGCCCCGTAACGGAATTCCGCAAAACTAGCACCCTGTCGACCGGGTCGGAGTGCCGATTCCGAATTGTGGTCACTTAAGCAATTCCGATGCCGTGCGGAAAGTTATGCCCGATTCTTTCGCTAAAGGGGTAAGAATAAACTGGAGGGGGTGACTATATCGGCAATGTTCGGGCACCCATATACACGACTTGGGGCAGAGATATCGCGTCGCGTTGAGCACGACTTTCGATGGCTGTGACTGGGCGGCGGCGCGTGTGGGCTCCTCCAGTGATTCTCGTAATCGAGGGAGTCTCTACTGCCAAAAAAACCTTAGAATAGGGGAGATCGTCGGCTAGAATCGCAAATTCAGAGTGCGAAACGAAGGTTTTTCGACCCCGAAACGACGTCTTATCGCCTAAGGCTATAAGGGGTCGTCTTGCGCCTCTAAGTGCCGATTCCGAATTGCGGTCTTATAAGCGATTCTGATAACCGAGCGAAAAGTTATGCCCGTTTGAGCGAAGGGGTGTCCGTATGCGATCGCATCGACAGCCCGCGACCGCGCTCCCGGAGAGGAATTTGGGCGCCGGACCGAAAATCTCCGAATCCGACCTTTTACTGACTGGGTCGAAGTGCCGATTCTGAATTGGGGCCTCGCGGGCGGTTCTGACCCCCGGGCGAATAAATATCCGCGTCCGACCGGAGGGTACGGCAGTCGGTGTACTAGTACACACGCTCCGGGGGTATTTTGGCCCCGGAACAAAATTCTACAAAACCAGCGCCCTGTCGACCGTCTCGGAGTGCCGATTTCGAATTGTGGTCACATAAGCGATTCTGATGGCCGCGCGGAAAGTTATGCCCGCTTCTTTCGCTGAAGGGGTGGGAGTAAAACGGAGGGGGTGACTATATCGGCGAAGTTCGGGCACCCATATACATGAGCTGGGAGGAGATCTCGCGTCGAGTTGAACACGACTTTCGATGGATGTGACTGGGCGGCGGCGCGTGTGGGGTCCTCCAATGATTCGCGTAATCGAGGGAGTCGCTACTGCCAAAAAACCTTAGAATAGGTGAGATCGTCGGCTAGAATCGTAAATTCAGAGTGCGAAACGAAGGTTTTTCGACCCCGAAACGACGTCTTATCGCCAGAGGCAATAAGGGGGCGTCGTGCGCCTTTGAGTGCCGATTCCGAATTGGGGTCTTATAAGCGATTCCCATAACCGAGCGAAAAGTTATGCCCGTTTGAGCGAAGGGGTGTCCGTATGCGATCGCATCGGCAGCCCGCGACCGCGCTCCCGGAGAGGAATTTGGGCGCCGGACCGGAAATCTCCGAATGCGACCTTTTACTGACCGGGTCGAAGTGCCGATTCTGAATTGGGGCCTCGCGGGCGGTTCCGACCCCCGGGCCAATAAATATCCGCGTCCGACCGAAAGGTACGGCAGTCGGTGTACAAGTACACACGCTCCGGAGGGTATTTTGTCCCCGGAACGGAATTCCGCGAAACCAGCGCCCTGTCGACCGTCTCGGAGTGTCGATTCCGAATTGTGGTCACTTAAGCGATTCCGATGCCCGTGCGGAAAGTTATGCCCGATTCTTTCGCTAAAGGGGTGGTAATAAACCGGAGGGGGTGACTATATCGGCAATGTTCGGACACCCATATACACGACCTGGGGCAGAGGTCTCGCGTCGAGTTAAGCACGACTTTCGATGGCTGTGACTGGGCGGCGGCGCGTGTGGGCTCCTCCAGTGATTCGCGTAATCGAGGGAGTCGCTACTGCCAAAAAACCTTCGAATAGGGGAGATCGTCGGCTAGAATCGCAAATTCGGAGTGCGAAACGAAGGTTTTTCGACCTCAATCGACGTCTTATCGCCTAAGGCAATAAGGGGGCGTCGTGCGCCTCTGAGTGCCGATTCCGAATTGTGGTCTTATAAGTGATTCCGATAACCGAGCGAAAAGTTATGCCCGTTTGAGCGAAGGGGTGTCCGTATGCGATTGCATCGGTAGCCCGCGACCGCGCTCACGGAGAGGAATTTGGGCGCCGGACCGGAAATCTCTTAATGCGACCTTTTACTGACCGGGTCGAAGTGCCGATTCTGAATTGGGGCCTCGCTGGCGGTTCCGACCCCCGGGCCAATAAATATCCGCGTCCGACCGAAAGGTACGGCAATCGGTGTACAAGTACACACGCTCCGGGGGGTATTTTGTGCCCGGAACGGAATTCCGCGAAACCAGCGCCCTGTCGACCGTCTCGGAGTGCCGATTCCGAATTGTGGTCACTTAAGCGATTCCGATGCCCGTGCGGAAAGTTATGCCCGATTCTTTCGCTAAAGGGGTGGGAATAAGCCGGAGGGGGTGACTATATCGGCAATGTTCGGGCACACATATACACGACATGGGGCAGAAATCTCGCGTCGAGTTGAGCACGACTTTCGATGGCTGTGACTGGGCGGCGGTGCGTGTGGGCTCCTCCAGTGATTCGCGTAATCGAGGGAGTCGCTACTGCCCAAAAACCTTCGAATAGGGGAGATCGTCGGCTAGAATCACAAATTCGGAGTGCGAAACGAAGGTTTTTCGACCTCAATCGACGTCTTATCGCCTAAGGCAATAAGGGGGCGTCGTGCGCCTCTGAGTGCCGATTCCGAATTGTGGTCTTATAAGTTATTCCGATAACCGAGCGAAAAGTTATGCCCGTTTGAGCGAAGGGGTGTCCGTATGCGATTGCATCGGTAGCCCGCGACCGCGCTCCCAGAGAGGAATTTGGGCGCCGGACCGGAAATCTCTTAATGCGACCTTTTACTGACGGGTCGAAGTGCCGATTCTGAATTGGGGCCTCGCGGGCGGTTCCGACCCCCGGGCCAATAATATCCGCGTCCGACCGAAAGGTACGGCAGTCGGTGTACAAGTACACACGCTCAGGGGGGTATTTTGTCCCCGGAACGGAATTCCGCGAAACCAGCGCCCTGTCGACCGTCTCGGAGTGCCGATTCCGAATTGTGGTCACTTAAGCGATTCCGATGCCCGTGCGGAAAGTTATGCCCGATTCTTTCGCTAAAGGGGTGGGAATAAGCCGGAGGGGGTGACTATATCGGCAATGTTCGGGCACACATATACACGACATGGGGCAGAAATCTCGCGTCGAGTTGAGCACGACTTTCGATGGCTGTGACTGGGCGGCGGCGCGTGTGGGCTCCTCCAGTGATTCGCGTAATCGAGGGAGTCGCTACTGCCCAAAAACCTTCGAATAGGGGAGATCGTCGGCTAGAATCACAAATTCGGAGTGCGAAATGAAGGTTTTTCGACCTCAATCGACGTCTTATCGCCTGAGGCAATAAGGGGGCGTCGTGCGCCTCTGAGTGCCGATTCCGAATTGGGGTCTTATAAGCGATTCTGATAACCGAGAGAAAAGTTATGCCCGTTTGAGCGAAGGGGTGTCCGTATGCGATCGCATCGGCAGCTCGCGACTGCGCTCCGGGAGAGGAATTTGGGTGCCGGACCGGAAATCTCCGAATGCGACCTTTTACTGACCGGGTCAAAGTGCCGATTATGAATTGGGGACTCTGGGGCGGTTCCGACCCCCGGGCGAATAAATATCCCCGTCCGACCCGAGGGTACGGCAGTCGGTGTACTAGTACACATGCTCCGGGGGGTATTTTTGCCCCGGAACGGAATTCCACGAAACTAGTGCCCTGTCAACCGTCTCGGAGAGC
This sequence comes from Colocasia esculenta, assembly GCA_014218235.1. Taxonomy (NCBI): domain Eukaryota; kingdom Viridiplantae; phylum Streptophyta; class Magnoliopsida; order Alismatales; family Araceae; genus Colocasia; species Colocasia esculenta. Next base: position 64,729 of record JACBKR010000341.1, read on the forward strand.
CGATTTCGAATTGTGGTCACATAAGCGATTCTGATGCCCGTGCGGAAAGTTATACCGATTCTTTCGCTAAAGGGCTGGGAATAAACGGAGGGGGTGACTATATCGGCGATGTTCGGGCACCCATATACACGAGCTGGGGCAGAGATCTCGCGTCGAGTTGAACACGACTTTCGATGGCTATGACTGGGCGGCGGCGCGTGTGGGCTCCGCCAGTGATTCGCGTAATCGAGGGAGTCGCTACTGCCAAAAAACCTTAGAATAGGAGAGATCGTCGGCTAGAATCGCAAATTCGGAGTGCGAAATGAAGGTTTTTTGACCCCGAAACGACGTCTTATCGCCTGAGGCATTAAGGAGGGGTCGTGCGCCTCTGAGTTCCGATTCCGAATTGGGGTCTTATAAGCGATTCCCATAACCGAGCGAAAAGTTATGCCCGTTTGAGCAAAGGGGTGTCCGTATGCGATCGCATCGGCAGCCCGCGATCGCGCTCCCGGAGGGGAATTTGGGCGCCGAAATGGAAATCTCCGAATGCGACCTTTTACTGACCGGGTCGAAGTGTCGATTCTGAATTGGGGCCTCGCGGGCGGTTCTGACCCGCGGGCGAATAAATATCCGCGTCCGACCGAAGGGTACGGCAGTCGGTGTACTAGTACACACGCTCCGGGGGGTATTTTGGCCCCGGAACGAAATTTCGCGAAACCAGCGCCCTGTCGACCGTCTCGGAGTGCCGATTCCGAATTGTGGTCACTTAAGCGATTCCGATGTCCGTGCGGAAAGTTATGCCCGATTCTTTCGCTAAAGGGGTGGGAATAAACCGGAGGGGGTGACTATATCGGCAATGTTCGGGCACCCATATACACGACCTGGGGCAGAGATCTCGTGTCGAGTTGAGCACGACTTTCGATGGCTGTGACTGCGCGGCGGCGCGTGTGGGCTCCTCCAGTGATTCGCGTAATCGAGGTAGTCGCTACTGCGATAAAACCTTAGAATAGGGGAGATCGTCAGCTAGAATCGCAAATTCGGAGTGCGAAACGAAGGTTTTTTGACCCCGAAACGACGTCTTATGGCCTAAGGCAATAAGGGGGCGTCGAGCGCCTCTGAGTGCCGATTCCGAATTGGCGTCTTATAAGCAATTCCGATAACCGGCGAAAAATTATGTCCGTTTGAGCGAAGGGGTGTCTGTATGCGATCGCATCGGCAGCCCGCGACCGTGCTCCTGGAGAGGAATTTGGGCGCCGCACCGGAAATCTTCGAATGCGACCTTTTACTGACTGGGTCGAAGTGCCGATTCTGAATTGGGGCCTCGCGGGCGGTTCCGACCCCCGTACGAATAAATATCCGCGTCCGACCGGAGGGTACGGTAGTCGGTTTACTAGTACACACGCTCCGGGGGATATTTTGGCCCCGGAACGGAATTCCGCGAAACCAGTGCCCTGTCGACCGTCTCGGAGTGCCGATTCTGAATTTTGGTCACATAGGCGATTCCGATGCATGTGCGGAAGGTTATGCCCGATTCTTTCGCTGAAGGGGTGAGAATAAACCGGAGGGGGTGACTATATCGGCGATGTTCGGGCACCCATATACACGACCTGGGGCAGAGATCTCGCGTCGAGTTGAACACGACTTTCGATGGCTGTGACTGGACGGCAGCGCGTGTGGGCTCCGCCAGTGATTCGCGTAATCGAGGGAGTCGCTACTGCGAAAAAACCTTAGAATAGGGGAGATCGTCGGCTAGAATCGCAAATTCGGAGTGCGAAATGAAGGTTTTTCGACCCGAAACGACTCTTATCGCTTGTGGCAATAAGCGGCGGTCGAGCGCCTCTAAGTGCCGATTCCGAATTGGGGTCTTATAAGTGATTCCGATAACCGAGCGAAAAGTTATGCCCGTTTGAGCGAAGGGGTGTCCGTATGCTTTGCATCAGCAGCCCGCGACCGCGCTCCCGGAGAGGAATTGGGCGCGGACCGAAATCTACGAATGCGACCTTTTATTGACCGGGTCGAAGTGCCGATTCTGAATTGGGGCCTCGCGGGCGTTCCGACCCCGGGCGAATAAATATCCGCGTCCGACCGGAGGGTACGGCAGTCGGTGTACTAGTACACACGCTCCGGGGGGTATTTTGGCCCCGGAACGGAATTCCGCGAAACCAGCGCTCTGTCCACCGTCTCGGAGTGCCGATTCCGAATTGTGGTCACTTAAGCGATTCCGATGCCCATGCGAAAATTTATGTCCGATTCGTTCACTGAAGGGGTGGGAATAAATCGGAGGGGGTGACTATATCGGCGATGTTCGGGTACCCATATACACGACCTGGGGCAGAGATCTCGCGTCGAGTGAACACGACTTCGATGGCTGTGACTGGGCAGCGGCACGGTGGGCTCCGCAGTGATTCGCGTAATCGAGGGAGTCGCTACTGTCAAAAAACCTTAGAATAGGGGAGATCGCGGCCTAGAATCGCAAATTCGGAGTGCGAAACGAAGGTTTTTCGACCCCGAAACGACGTCTTATCGCCTGAGGCAATATCGGGGCATCGAGCGCCTCTGAGTGCCGATTCCGAATTGGGGTCCTATAAGCGATTCCGATAACCGAGCGAAAAGTTATGTCCGTTTGAGCGAAGGGGTGTCCGTATGCGATCGCATCGGCAGCCCGCGACCGTGCTCCCGGAGAGGAATTTGGGCGACGGACCGGAAATCTCTGAATACGACCTTTTACTGACCAGGTCGAAGTGCCGATTCTGAATTGGGGCCTCGCGGGCGGTTCCGACTCCCGGGCGAATAAATATCCACGTTCGACCGGAGGGTACGACAGTCAGTGTACTAGTACACACGCTCCGGGGGGTATTTTGGCTCCAGAACGGAATTTCGCGAAACCAGCGCCCTGTCGACCGTCTCGAAGTGCCGATTCCGAATTGTGGTCATATATGCGTTTTCGATGCCCGTGCGGAAAGTTATGCCCGATTCTTTCGCTGAAGGGGTGGGAATAAACTGGAGGGGGTGACTATATCGGCGATGTTCGGGCACCCATATACACGACCTGGGGCAGAGATCTTGTGTCGAGTTGAACACGACTTTCAATGGCTGTGACTGGCTCGGGCGGTGGGCTCCGCCAGTGATTCGCGTAATCTAGGGAGTCACTACTGCCAAAAAACCTTAGAATAGGGGATCGTCGGCTAGAATCGCAAATTCGGAGGTAGAGAAGACAGTGGGGCTTCAGTGTGTGTGTGGGGGGGGGGGGGGTTGGTTCTGGTGGAAGGGAGGAGGAGGAGGGGGGGTGTTCTAGCGGGCGGGCTTCACAAGGGGGGGGGAGAGGGGGGGCTCCGAACGGTGGGAAGGAGGGGGGGGGGAGGGGGGTGTTCTAGCGAGCGGGCTTCGCGGGGGGGAGAGGGGGGGGGGAAGGGGGGGGGGGAGGGGGGGGGGCTCCGAACGGGGGGAAGGAGGAGGGGGGTCTTCCCAGACAGGGGGGAAGAGGGGGGGGGGGGGGTGAAGGGGGGGGGGCACAGTCGGGAGAGGAGGAGGGAGCCATGTAAGTAATTTTTTTAAAAAAATTACTTCATATTTGTTTTTGTTTTGGGAGAGGTTTATATGGAGTAAGATTTTTCTCTAAAATAAAAAATTACTTACCAAACGTGTCTATGCATCTGTCTTTCTTCTTTTTTAAATTTAAGAGAAAAAAATAATAAAAAATACAATCAAACACCCTATAATAACTTTTTGGCTATTAAAACTAAGCCAAAATCACATCGATCTAGGGAAACTCCAAGGTCGACAAAAATGGAGCCGGCCTTCATGGCAAATCCGAATTGTTTATGGAAAAAGTATAGCAAATTTGTAAGAAAATAATTTATTAGTTGAGAGTTCTTAACAATTCGTCTCAAAATTATTATAAGACCTGTTTTACTGATTCTAGAGATTGGTATGGCAATGGAAATCCACCAAGCCAATGGCTCATCGAGATTTATTCCTTTCTTGTGGAGAATATTATATATATTATATACATTAATAATATATATAAATAACTTTAAATTCTTTTAAAACTTGACCCTACTGTGTTTAGAAACTCAGATCTTTTAAATTTTGGTGTACATGAGCGACCCATTAAATACAAGAACTTATTCAATATCCCATCTGTTAACTTGCAGGAGACCCCATTTAATTGCACAAGGGACATGCATGACATGAGGGCGACCTTATTTTGACAGTTTGATATGGGATTATTAATTTCTGAAGGGGTTGTGAAAACCTTAGATAAGTTGGATGATTAGCATATCAGATGCAGAGCCCAGATCTAAAAGCCTGATGGAAAGATGAATCTGCTTTATCTTTGCTGGATTAACTTTGATAAAGAGCACAATCTAAATTTACCCACAGTCCGTAACAAGAGTTTACACCTTTTATGACTTGTGTATGCATGCACGTCATGGTTTACTCGTCAACAAATTGGTAGGGCATTGACGACATGAGGGCCAGCCGACTCCCTCCTGGGCCAGCTGGTTCACTAGCATGCAGAGCCTTCGGCCCCCGACCTCAAGCGGGCCCTGTGCTCGGTGGATCAAAGCTCCCACTCCCCAGACAAGGGCTCCAGCCCAACTGTTACCTTACTTGTTGGACAAACTCTCCAAACCCATATGGTGGGTTGTAAAATGGGCTTCCTTTCCCAAAAGGAAAGGCCCAACAAGAAGGAAGAAGCCCAAAACCTTGCTCGAAGCCCATTCCCCATCTTCCTTTCGCTACTACCGCCGGGGGGGGGGGTCTCCTTCTCCTCCTCCTCCGCCATGGCGGCGCTGCCTCCCCTACTATTCTTTCCCGGCGCCGGCAATGCCGCCATGGCCACGTCCGCCTCCCCGGGGATCAGCGCAATCTGTCCTCGGCATGCCCTCCAACGTGGGAGGCGGCATTCGGTGTCCATGTCTAACCTCTTAGCTCCGCGTCTTGGTCTCCTCCCTTCGTTGCCGCCGCTTAGATGTGCCCGTTCCCCACAACCTCCTCACGCGCTACGGAGCTCGCTCCCTTTGGACGCACTCGCCCGGGCTCCATCCAGTGGAAGCTGCAGGCCCGACTTTGAAGACGGAGAAGTAGGTGGTGGTGAAGACGAACGCGCCTACGACGGGGGCGGCGCCGGGGGAGGGGGAGACAAGGGAAGGAAGGGCGGTGGGAACGGCGGCGGCTTTCGCGGGTGGTGGGGTTCGTTCGATCAGGATGGATGGAGGGGGCGGCGACGGCAGTGGTGGAGCGGGGAGGCCAACTGGGCCTCTTTATGGTTGGGTAATGGAGCCGTCGCCGTCCTGTTGCCCCTGCTGTGCTTGTGCTGTCTGGCGCCATCGCAGCTATCCCCTTCGGCCCTGGCCAGGAGCACGGAAGGAGACGGCACTTCCGCGTGGGAGGTTAGAGGGGGCAAGTGGACAAGACTGGCGCCGGACCCTTCTGGCGAGGGCTTTGTTGTCGCGGGCGGTGGTGGCAAGGAGGGCGAGGTGAGTGGCGATGGTGTTGGAAAGGTGTTTGTTCCATTTGGGTGGGTGGGGTTTGCTGGAGGCAATTGCAGGGGGTGGTCGTGAGGCTGATGCTGCCGGAAGGATACCCGGAGAGCGTCACCAGCGATTACATGGAGTACTCCATCTGGAGAGGCATCCAAGGCATTGCGAGCCAAGTCAGCGGTGTCCTTTCCACCCAGGTGGGACTTTTTCTTGCCCTTCTTTCTTTTCTAGGTACTAGTTCCCCCCTTGTTCGTCGAGTGAGAAAGAGATATGAACTATGAATGGTGGGAATGATAAAAGATTGCTTCTTTTTTCTCTCTCACTTCGAAAGAAGGGTACTAGTTGTTTGTACGAAAGCAAAATTTCACATATAAGCTCTTTATTTCATGCAAAAGGTTCTACTTAACTTCAGACTATGCTTGTAACTTGAAGTCATCGAATAATCAAGATGACCTTCGGAGTTGGTCTAAACCCGTCCCCGGTTCTCCAACATGCCTCTGTAATCCCATAAACCGTTGTTTCATCAAATGAGCTATCTCGCATTTTTTTTACTAGCAAGCCATTTTATTCCCTAGCACCCTTTACATCTATCCAGGTTTACTCCTTCACCCAAAAAACATGTCAGTTACAATTTTTTTCCTTTTTATGGCAACTTTTTTATGTCAACTTAGTTGCAGGTTTAGGATTGTGGAATTGAATCAGGTTTTGATGTTTGTTCTAGGCGAGGAAACCATACATCATCATGAAACAGTGGGAAGGTGGCTGAGGGGTGAGAAGAACTTAGTAGTTATGTCTCTCTCTTTTAGGTGGCAAGACTAGTGTGGTCACCATGTCCTTCTTCGACCTCCCAAACACCCAATAAGGTAATCAAGATTATCCCTGATGCTGCCTTGTTGCTCAATCTTTTTATCTGTACATCCTTTGTATCTCTCTCATTTGGTTTTTCGTTAGACCCCCTCTCATTTGTGGATTTCAGTCATGACATTGCTATTTTGTCAGTTAAAAGTTCCAAGGTAACCCAGTGAAGGATTGGTCTATCTTTTGGTGTCCCAAAGTACTTTCCCCAGTCAGTTGCAATCCTCTGAAATAACCATCACTCTTGTCTCTGCATCTTTGAATCATTTGAGCCTTCATTTGACACTTCAAGGAAATTACTAAATGTAGAAGGATGACTAAATCTCACTAGAGATAGAAAAACACTTGTAAAGCTTAGAACTATGGAAACTGTTTCCTGATCACTTTCTAAGTTGCTGTCACTTTTTCTGGGTTACAGGCTTTGCTTTATGCTGTTGGATTGGGAAAAGGTGCAATTCCAACTGCAGCTGCTATCAACTGGGTACTCAAGGATGGAATTGGATACCTGAGCAAGATTATGCTGTCAAAATATGGTCGGCATTTTGATGTTAATCCCAAGGGGTGGAGGCTATTTGCAGATCTCTTGGAAAATGCAGCTTATGGAATGGAAATTCTAACACCTGCTTTTCCTCATCTCTTTGTCATGATTGGTGCAGCTGCTGGTGCTAGTCGTTCAGCTTCTGCTTTAATTCAGGTGTGGTCTTGAACCTGGAAATGTTAGATAGTGCTGCTAGTGAGCAGTGAGTTTCATGGTCTTGACTTTTGCTCATTGATTTTGGTTCACTAACACTTTCAAAACCATTTAAAAAATCCAAGACATGACATGTTAGAAGGTTGATATTTTTAGAACCTAACATGCAGGCCAAGGAAAAATCTACGATGAATCTGTTTGTTTCTCTTTTCAGTTAATTTGAGATTCTGATACTATAAAACATTATTTAGCAGAGTAGATAAAGTGACTAGCAGAGGGTCCATATACTTGCGAAGGATTAGAACTTGGCTTCCCAACACCCCCCTCCTCTGACATAATTTTCTAATTGTAACATTCCAATTTATAAATCTAATTGGTGATATAGTAGTGGCAGCCTTGCACTTCTCCATGAAAGAATGTGGACTAACCAAAAGATGTCATCTGTATCTATCTTATACTCCATTGTTTGATTCTCTGTCTTTAAATCATTGACACCTATTAGCAGCTAAAGTTTATTTTGTCAATATCCTACATTGAAATTAGTAATGTATTATCAGCAGATCATGAATGAAGGCAGTATTCCTTCCTTCCTTGTTGACGTCACTTGCTCTGAACCACATGATACTCGTCATAACTGGAACTGGAGCAAATAGCCCAAGAGATGAAGGCCATCCTATCGGAGCCTTCTTATGCTTCCCTAGTATACATATGTTCCACCAGATGCGGTGCTATGTTTATACTTTCATTTCATCTGCATATTAGTTCTACAATTTTATTAGATAACATGTTCTGCTCACTTTCTAATTCTTTTGAAGTGGTTTTCGCCACCAGCTTATTTCTTAATTTCACTGCTTTTGGTGTTTCATAGTCTAAAGGCCTTTATCTCTTCTCAGGCCGCTACAAGAAGCTGTTTCTATGCTGGCTTCGCTGCACAAAGGAATTTTGCAGAGGTAAGTGTTGAGGTCTTCCTATTTAAATATTCAGATACTAGTCAAAAAAGTGTGTTTCCAATATATTCATCTGTTTCATCTTGGCTCAAAAGGACTTGGTCTTTCTGTTCCTGTAGCCCTGTTATATAACTGTGTGGCACTGTGGCCTGCTCCTGAATGTTAAGATTGTGTGGTTTATTCTTGCTATTGTTTGGCATAATCTGATATTTCCATTTCCAATTTGTCAAGATCATATCTAGTTCCCTTTCTCTCACATCTAAAGATTCTGTTCATGTTTAGGTAATTGCGAAGGGTGAGGCTCAAGGAATGGTGAGCAAATTTCTGGGCATCATGCTCGGTATAGCCATTGCCAATTTGATTGGCTCCTCAACACCACTGGCTCTTGCCACATTTGGTGTGGTAACAGGCGTTCACATGTACTGCAACCTGAAGTCCTATCGATCTATTCAACTCAGAACTTTAAACCCATACCGTGCGAGTAAGTTTCATCTGAGTTTAACCTCTCTAGCTTTTGTAACAGTTCTTGTTTTGTGGATTTCTGTCTTAAATGTGCTATGACATGGACGTCAGCTAACTTTTCTGGAATTCACATATATACTGTCACAGCCTTGTGCACACTCAGGATGCATTATCATATTCTCCATAGAAAGGATCATGCATTGAACACTTTAACAAGATGTTATGGTGGAATTCCTTGGGTGAGACAGAATAAGTGTTGTTGGTCATTGTCTGATCAACAATTTTCCGTTCATAAGTTTCTCTACGAAGGTTGTATGCCAGAAGAGTTGTTCTGATTACTGCAAAGACCGCTAAAATTGATGTTGAATCACCCCCTCCAGAACAAGGAAAAGGAAAACAAATTTAGCTGTTTTTCTTTCTTTATTTTTTTTTTATGGATGATCATTTTGCATCATCTTTTTGTCTTTTTTATTTTCACCTTTCTGGGTTGTCGTGACAGGACTTTCCTTATCATATCTCTCTCTTTTCCTTTATATTTATTTTCTCTTTCTTTTAGATATAGAAGCAAATGACACCTTTACTGAATCATGTTGCGTTTTTTTTTTTTTTAGGTGGGTAGTACCAACAGATATATTAAAGGAAAACTGATAATGTACATGTATAGGTGGCTGAACGCCCAAAAAGAGAAAACCCCCAAAACACCTATGCAGTAGAGATAACACCAAGGAAATGTGATTCTAATACCCTCAATTAACCCAAAAAGTGGAGATACATCAGAAGTGATATGAGATAGTGTGGCCGCCCATTCCTTAACTCTAGTGCATACAAAATCAACAATAGCTTCCTCGAACCGCGATTCCCTCCTGGAGATACGGTGGTTCCGCTCACCCCACAAGGTCCATAGTGTGGAGTGAAGGACAAGCCACTACACTTTCCTATCCAGCTTGCAGGACCATGGTCTGTCCCATTCCCACAAAAGGCTGCAAACTTCATTCCAGAAATTGATGCTACAATTGGTCCTCCAAGCAACCTCCATCCCACCCCCCTAAGAATAGGAGCATCCAGCAAAAAGGTGACTTCCTCGGCGCCACAAAGACAGCAATTGGAAGACAAGTCTGGCATGAAGTGCAAATGCTTGTCTTGGGTCGGTAGTCTCCCGTGAGAGATTCTCCAAACCAAGACCTTTCCTACTGAATCATGTTGGCTACTCATGCATAACTAAGTAATGATTACCATGCATTTACTCATCACTTAGAATAGTTTGTCATATAATTCCAGCACTGTTGTGGACTGTGTTCTGCTGCTTGGTGAAGGCAAAATTGAAGGTCTTCCTGTGAATTCCACGAAAATTGAAATAATTAAGCTGTTTCTTGCTACATTTCATATCTCACAAATATAATATGTCCTTTAACTGTTCAATTTGGATCAGGCCAACTCCTCTCTTTTTGCCTTCTTGGGGAGTTGAGTCTCTTTGTATATTTTGAGATGGATGGTGCTGTATAGGCAGGCTGGTTTGTTTTTTGGGCGGTTTCTTTTGTTGGCCCTATACTTGTACATTCTCTCTTTTCATTTAATATATCAGTGGTACTATCCACTTTTCAAAAAAAAAGTATATATTCCATGAAAACTCTATAATTCTTGGGAATTTAGAGAATTGGTCATCTCTCTAAATCCTTGTCTTATTTATCAAACAGTAGTCTGCTGATGAATGTGTACGTTTAGTAGCAAGTAATTAGTTTATTGTGAAAGGCATCAAAAGATAATCTATCAACTATTATAAGTTTCTCAGTCTGACTCTAAACAGGTTTGGTCTTTAGTGAGTATCTGCTGAGCGGCCAAGTTCCTGCAATTAAGGAAGTCAATGATGAGGAACCAATATTTCCTTACCTTCCATCAAGCTAAAACCAAATCATGATGTGAGTTCTTCCTTCTATTTGTGAGTTTAAGCAGGAGTTGATTTTGAACTTTATTTCAGTAATTTCATATTTCTCAAGTATAATTATGTTGGTATGGTGGATTTCTCTCTAGGGCACACTATTATGTGGTTACCAGTTTATAATTAAAGTTTCTTTTGTTTTTTTATTTTTTCGGTCATAAAATGAAATTTTCTTCTCATGAATATAATCTAAGTTTGAGTTTGACAGCCATTTCTTGTTGTATATTACTTCTCTTTCAAACCAATTGTTATGGTAGAACCTAGGAAGATGCTAATACTGAGGTCCCTTGGGTGGGAGAGTTGGATAGTCACTTCACGCCTTCATGGGAAACCATGAGATCACAACATCGACTCCCACTATAGACATACATACAGAGTGGGGTGCTAAACTGGTTTCCAAGTGGCTTATGACCACACAACAGCCAGGATGTGTTGTGTTGTTGTTGTTGTTGTTTTTTTTTTTTTTTTTTTTTTTTTTTGCAGGTGGGTGGGTGGGGGGGGGGGGGGGTGTTACACTTGGTATTCAAGAAAGAAAAAGAAAAAAAGATGTGGATACTAAAGTGTATGGATGGAGTCTTTTTCACAAGGATTTTGTGCCTTCTTTTTTTCAGCTGAAATGTCATGACCAATAATTTCATCATGTGCGATACCCTGTTGTTCATGCTTCTTGTTTGTCTGATCTTCATGCAGGAACAGTCAAACATACTGTCTGTCGAGGCCAAAGATGCTGCATTGCAAATTGTTCGCCGCCTGCATCTGGGATTGAGGCTCAGCGGACTTGTCAAAAAGAGGGAGGATGCACTTGCTCTGTTTGATCTCTTCAGAAGTGAAAATTACATGCTTGTAGAGGAGCAGGGAAATTTCTGTGTAAGTGAACAATGCAAGGTAGTTCTTTTGTAATTTTTAGTTTCTTTTCTTCTATATGTTACATAAGCTCTAGCTTCACATCTGGGTGCCGAATTTTCCTTCCAAAAACAACCCCCCCCCCCCCCCCCACCCCAGTCGCCATGAGAGTACATACTATTACTAAACTGTTGAACTTTAGTCTGGGCTTGTCATGGAGCTACTCTTCTTACGTCTTCAGTCATTACTGAAACTTTTCCAATTTTCATTCAGATAGTACTTAAAGAAGACTCTACACCTGAGGACATGCTGAAATCTCTGTTCCATGTAAACTATCTGTACTGGCTGGAGAAAAACTTGGGGTTTGAACCAGAAACATCATTGACGAATGTAAGCATGGTGGAAGGCTGCAGATATCTCTGGATTATGTGCAAAGGAATTCAGTCACATTAAACGTGATGGCCAACAACATGGGTGGGCTACTGATGGGCTCATAGCAAGACCTTTGCCAATCGGATACAAGTCGTTGAAGTGGCCTCCTGTCAGGCAAGTAGCAGTGGTTCATTGTCAAGTAAGTAATGTGTTTTTGCAATGACAGCTTGCAGGAAGGATAGGCGGTCCTCTTGGTTGCACAACTAGTGTGCGCTGGCACAAGAAGCGGGGAACTGGCTTCACGAGTGCGACGTTCAGATGCTCTTCAGCCATTTTTTAGCTGTGCAGTCTCGCAAGCCAGGCTGCAGGCTTTGGCGCTAACACCAACAAGCTGATGCATTATTGAATCTAGTCCATGCAGGTTTAAGCCAGTGTAATACACAAGTGGGGGTGCTACCAGAAATTTCAAAAAATAAATAAATAACTTATATGTGCAGGACTTGAGAGTGGCCATATCAATAGATGGATACAGGATGGTTCAGGATAGAGCTAACATCTTTCTCATCATTCTGTTTGATTAATTGTGCTGATCTGTAATTGATGTATGAATCTTTGTGGTTGGCTGCATGCCGAGAGAGAAAACATAAGCTCTCTGATGGCGGGTATTCGAGAATGCAGAGATTGGTTCGTGAGAATGAGGTGAGCGGTCTGTGTTCTGGAGGAATTTTCAGTTAATTCTGTCTTCCTACTATTGTAAGATGACTTTGCTTCGGAGAATCCAACTCCATCCCAAGGAGTTTTTCCCTCTCTTTTGTTGACCATCCATCCCAAGAAGTTGCATGAGTGTAGACAGCCGTAAAACAGTGCTGTTTCTCTGGTTTCCTGCAATTTACTGGTAATACCCACCCACCCTAAGAAAAGAAGGGTAAAGATTAATACCCGGCGCGACCGGGTAAGAAGTGGTTCTCCGAAAAGAACACAAGGAAAAGGTATGTTCCATTTTGGTTCAGTAGGTGGATGTCTGGATGGGCTCTTGCCAATGAACCTCTTTCCAGTGACAGCTCATACGGAGATTCTTCTTTCCTCTCTCTCTCACCTGTTCTTATTGCACTCTGCTGCCGTGCTTTTCTTCGCCTTTCACACTGCTGCATGTGAATGTCTACGCTGGAGTAATGATCGATTGGGCTGCCGCGAGTCTATGAACTGGACCTTGTCTGGGTCCTTTACTTGTTTTACATCCCGCTGAGTAATACTTGTTTCACACAGTAAAAAGGTTGCAAGAAGTTGGTGTATCTATGTCACTTTTTTAGAAAAAAAAATTTCTTACTCCTTATCTGTTGCGTCCACCAATACAAATTTGGCATCTAATTTTGCTGCATTTCATATTGCTCTCTCCACTGGCGTGCTCTCTCTCTCTCTCTCATAAAAACAGCATGCTAGTTGCAAGTGATTAAATCTGATGAGACGAACCCAGTGATCGGGTGTCAACTCATGTACAAGAGCACCAATAGGAAGGGAGGGGGGTGGTGGGTGAGGAAGCCCATGCATGACACCAAAAACCAAATGAACATGAATGTAAACCTAACTTGTGTTATGAAACTCTCAGTCACCCATCTCCTCCTCACATGCGTATGTGGGGGTGAGAGAGAGAGAGAGAGTACCAACTACGGTTAATGTTATTATTGTGGTTTTTTTATTTCCATTCATACTTTTGTCGGGTGTTAGATTAGATGGACCTTTTTTCCTTTTTTTATCATGTTTGGGTGAAGATTCTTTTGTTTTTTTTTTCGTGTATACTTTAAACCTGTATCTACCCATCCATACACGCAGGGTGTCTGCGTGTGCCTGTCTATTGTGTGTGTGTGTGTCTCTCTCTCTCTTTGTGTGAGGTCCCGAGGTCAATTCTAAAAGGGTTTATCTGATTTACATATAATTTTTGAAGTGTGTACGTCCGAAGTTTTCTTGGTCAAATAGATAAGAACAATATGGGTACATGAAAAGTATAGATTGTCATATTCTGATTTTGAGATTTACAAACATCAATTTCTGAGTTCTTAAAATTACACGGAACGGAAATTCTTCATTATACAAAAAAAAAAAAATGTGTGTGTGTGTGTGAGAGAGGAGAGAGAGAGAGAGAGAGAGAGAGGAAGGTTGAAAATGTGGAGAGGGAGAAGGGAAACAACACTGGCGGTCCGGCCATGATCTTTCCACTTCTTCGGATTCAAACCCTTTTCTTTAGTGGATACGAGTCTCTCTCTCTCTCTCTTCTTCTGTGAGGCTTTATGTATTAAGAGATGACAAGTCCACTTTGGAACTCACCTAATCACATGGACCCCCCCTCCACAGCCTCCCGATCTTGACTTGCTTGCCATGTTCGAGAGGAGGAGGAGTTGTTAGTGACTTAGTGTCCGGGAGGGACAATGACATCCGCCCCATATTTTGATCCAACATGATCGCTAGTTGGGAGTGAGTTGTTTCCAACACATCATGATAATTAGATGGGAGAATTATCAATCATTTTCTTATTTAAGAGTGATTTATTTTTAAGTCTCTAATTTACATATTTTTTAAAACAGATAAATATATAATTACATAGTTTTCTAAAAAAAAATAAGAGACTTAAAAATAAATTTCTCAAAAATAAAAGACTGATTGATAATTCTCCTTAATTAGATTGAATATTATACCAATAATAACGATTATCTTCTTTGTCCAGGCCGTTGAAAGGCAGCAGCAGGTTCGTTGTTAGAAGAACCTGTGTGTGAGTGTGAACTCCTCATCCCTTATTAAGATTTGGTTTTTAACAGCTGAATGCTTAGTAGTAGGTGATCTGGGCTTTTTGGACTATTCTGCCTCTACATTCCTCTATAGATAGACGGAAGAGTGCCCTCTCATGATCCACTTAATCTTTCTCAGCGATGTAAATATGGATTGATTTAGTCATGAGCAGCATGCATCGACGGTCTGCTCCAATAGCAATACATCATTACGTATTAAACATACCTTTCTCAGCATTTTGGCTAAGATCAAGTGTGAAGTGTATTAAACAATGCAAAGTTTATTAGTTATTGGGTCTCAACCAAAAAAGAGAGTTAAAAGTTCCATCTTAGGGAGAGACCGAGAGCGATCTGGCGTATACATGCAGTATAAGTAGGGAGCATTGTTCACAATAGACTGTTTTTAGGTACATAAATATTTAAAAAAAAAAACGGGGTCTACAAAATATCTATAATATGTTAAAATTGTATTTTAAGATAACCCTGCTAGGCGGCTGCTGCTACTACTACCACCACTTAACAGTTAACAGGGACAGGGAAGGGACGTTTATCTTGCGACTTTAGTTCTAAAATAACAAAAGGCTGTGGTAATTTGTTAAAGAGAAATATTTATTATATTTTTTTATTATACTTTTAATATATTTTTTATCTTTCTCATTACGATCCCTTATGTCTATTTAATGGAGAGGTCAAGAGTGTGTTAAAATACATATATATTAATTATTTCTTGATCGATCGATTCAATGGATGGCAGAAAAAGTATTATTTATGTAAATAATTAAATTATTTGAGCAGGTTTCAACACCTTCGTTGGCCGTACTCCCCCACGGGCCGGGTGGGAGTGTAGAGCAGAGACGGACGACCGTTTCCTTCCGCCATCTTGCCTCAACTACAACCACAGTGGATTCCCAGCGGCGCAGATAGCAGGTTGGGACGGCGAACTGGGTCTCCCAGTGCGCTTCCGTGGACCGCTGCTTTGGTTGCGATGGTGTGGAAGATGGGGAATGGGGCTTGGTGCCACGACGCGGGTTGGTGCGGGAGGCCGCTGTTCGTGGCGATCTACGCCGCCGTCGCCGCCGGGATAGTCTTCTCCGGCCTCTTCATCGTCTCTTCCCTCTACGCCTCCGGCATCAACTCCGGTGGGCTTGGGTGGCTGGCGTCGCCGCAGTCTTCTCCGTCGTCCGTTACCCGTGTGTGACAACCCCCTCCCTCCTCCTTTCCCTACTCGTTTCTGCTTTGTTTTATGTTCTTGCCGGTCACTGCGCACGGAGTTGAGATGAAAGATGCCTCTTTTTCTGCTTCTCTGTTGGAGTTCTCTGGAGCCAAATGTTTTCTCCATTGTTCCGTTGCTCTATTCTTATATGCGAAGATATCACAACTGAAGATCAGAATTGTTGTATGAATCTACTGCCACATCTGGGCGGCTTAGGTGTTGGATCAGCAGCTCCAGTTGTGGGTTATGCTGGTGGTGCTTCTTGGTATGTCCTTTTCATGTAGTATGCAGAGGATTGTGGTTATCTTCCTTCTCTTATTTTATTTCTTCGGTGATTCGGAGCAGTCTCCGTAGAGTCGTTGTTTTCCTTTTCATGTAGTGCATTCAGCCTTGTCGCTTCTACCTGCAGTCTTAGATTTGCTTCTCAAAGAGGTGCAATTTTAGATTTTTCGACCAGAGTTGTTTTATTCATAAGCTGGTATGTGAATCAAAGTTAACCTATTGAGCAATCTCTGCTATTTACCTCCGTTCTTCAAGGTATGTTTTTGTGTAAAGCATATATCGTGTTTCAGATGACAGGCTTATTGTGTTTCGCTTCTGAAGAAACCAAGAAGCTCATCCTAATCTCCTTCTTTGATCAGTTGTTATCTTAATTTTACTTCCATATCCTGACTTTATTTAAGATATCACACTTCCATTTTTTTTAATCCTGTCTCTATGAGTATTTAAAACTTGAGCAACAGGAGGGACCCATAAATCAGCCATCTAAATTGTCTCTTCCCTTCAGTGAGTGGCATTTCTCCTTGTCAAGAAACTTGTCCAGAAAATAAGTTTCAGCTTAAACTGTGACTGTCGACTGATTGATGTTTAATATCAATTCTTTAATTTCAGCAATTCTGATAGTTGACGTTCCACTTCTTTGTTGAATGCAACTTTTTTCAGATGTAAATTCTGGTGATGTTTCTGCTAACTTCTCCAAATCAAGCGATAATGCAACTTTAGATAACCATGGCAAGCTAGTAAGAAGTTCCCAAGTCCCACAATCACAGTTGGAAAACATATGGACAAGGTCTATATGGGATCCTCCACCTTCTGGGTCAAAAATACCCCCGCTGAAGACCTTCAGATTGACAAAGGAAACTGCTAAGTACAGGGTGAAGGATAAGGTCCTCATCGTAACATTTGGAAACTATGCCTTTATGGATTTTATTTTGAATTGGGTCAAACACTTGACGGATCTGAATGTCACCAACCTTGTTGTTGGTAAGATCATCCTTCCTGCAAATTTTGGCTATTACATTAAAGTTCTTTCTTCAGATTACAAAGGCAAGCTATTTATTTACTATAGTATTATCTTGTTTCAAATTGGTTCGGCAGGTGCAATGGACACAAAACTTTTGGAAGCATTATATTGGAAAGGGGTACCTGTATATGACATGGGCAGTAACATGATGACAGTGGATGTTGGTTGGGGTTCCCCTGCATTTCATAAGATGGGAAGAGAGAAAGTTTTCCTGATAAATGCACTTTTGCCTTTTGGATATGAACTGCTGGTCTGTGATACAGACATGGTCTGGTTAAAGGTAAATAACCTTTTTTCTTTTTTAGCACAGACATGATTTCCTCATTTAGTTTTATTCCTAGTAAAAATTAGCCCATCATGTCAAGGGAATTGGTGTCCTAGATTTTTATTCCTATCTCTTATTTATAATGGAAGTACTATTCATTTTATTTCTGGTCATATGTCAGTAGCTAAACTCTTAGACTTACTAGTTATCCAGTTTCTTCTTTTCAGTAAGCTCCTTGTTTCATTCTTTCTTATATAAGGTAGCTAAAATCAAATTTCTAGATGTTTATGACATTGTATGAACTATGAAGTGATATATACTGTTAGCATTCTTGTTTTTGCTTGATGAGCAAAAGCTGAATAGAAATGAAAGTACTTCTTGGTTTGGATGTCATATCTGTTGACAGGTTTATCATTACTTAAATGCATCTTCATTTCTAGTTATTGTTGGATTTGTATCAAGGTCAAGGAATGGGTGTCAATTGGTTGTAATGTAAATCACTCAAACTCGTCACTTTTTACTTTGTTGGGGGGTTAGAGTTTGGCTATCCATTTGCATTGGATGGCGCTGTATAGGTGGGCTGGGCAGTTTTTTGGGGCCTTTTTTTTGTATGCCTATACTTTTACATTCCTTCTTTTTATTTAATATACTAGTGGTAGTATCCACTTTTCAAAAAAAAAAATCTAGTTATTGTTGTTTCCGCTCTTCAATGAACTTGGAACTTGGAAGTTGGATCTCATCAACTTTTTCCATTAAATGTTTTTATGCGGTTGAAGTAAATGGCTCAACATCCTAATGCTATCATTTTGCATTTCCCATACATGGTGGTGTTTGTCAAGTGTTACTTTTCATCACCTGGTGGGGGTGCTATATTAAATAACATTATGAAAAAACATGGAATCATATCTTTATTGAGTAAATTTAAGATGCAAGTGAACAACTGTCTACTTAAATTTTCATTTTGTGATGCTAACTTTGTAACAATTCAAAATTTTGTAAAATGGGTGACCTTGATTTTTTTTTCTGATGGTTTGCCATATCGAACCATCTCAAACCATCTCGCATGTCTAAATCTGGCCCATGGATTATGAGTGGGTTTGAGACAGACTCTCGCACATATCATTGTTTATAATTTTATACATAATTGTTTGCTTTCAAATGTCACTTAAAATGATCTATGATTCATATAATTACTCGACACATTAGAGAATGTGCTAAAAACATTGAAGATTAATGTATGTTTCTTTAAAAGTTACAACTTAAAAAAAGAAAGAACTATCAACTGAGCTGATGCAGATGACTCAGCCCTAGATGGTGCAAGACTGGCTCGTTGGACTGGAATTGGATAGTACTGATGCTGTCTCGTACTGTGCCATGGAAAACCCAAGTTGATCTGGTTAAATGAGATGTGAAACCACCTTGCCTTTTCTCCTTTTGGAGTAGTTATGCAGCTAATTTATTGTGAAGGATTTACACATATGACTGTTGATGTAAACCGGATGCTGCTTGAAAATCCATCACAATGGTGTCTCCATGTCTAGTTACCTGTTTTTTTCCTCTCTTTTTTTTTTGCCTTCTGTATGAGCCAGATATGGGATTTAGACATCTACTGTTTTGTCTTCAAACCTCAATTTGCAGTAAATGACATGTAGGTGTGCCAGATCTTCTGCTACTTCTTCCAAGAGCAATCTTTGACTACTTGTTTTCTACTTGGAGCAGAATCCACTTCCATATATTGCTCGTTTTCCTAAAGCTGATATCCTCACTTCAAGTGATCAGCTGATACCAACCGTCACTGATGACAGTTTGGACATTTGGAGCCAGGGTGAGTATCCTCATCAGTTTATTTTATATCATCTACTTTTTCCCCACTTTCTGCTGACTAAGATCTTCCACATGACAGTTACTGGTGCCTTTAACATAGGAATTTTTCATTGGCGTCCAACCGAACCTGCAAAAAAGCTAGCAAAAGAATGGAAAGATCTTCTTCTATCTGATGATGCGATATGGGATCAGAATGGCTTTAATGAACTTGTGCATAAAGTTTATGGCCCAGCTGTTAAAAATGCAAATGACCTTGTCTATACTTTTGATGGAACACTCAAACTGGGGATCTTGCCGGCAAACATTTTTTGCAGTGGACATACATACTTTGTTCAGGTAGGAGTAACACATTTCATTTTTCACTTTTATGGAACTTGCATGACAAAATAGTTTTTCTCCTCAATGGCTTTTTATGGAATGGGACAGTATCTGTTAACTGCAGAATAGACACAATGTCATCCAGTTCTGACTGCTTGCTTGTCCAGAGCATCCACTGTGTTCATGCGTGGTTCTAACTTTTATGGAACTTTGTACTTTCATGACAAAATAGTTTTTCTCCTCGATGCTTTTTGATGGAATGGGACAATATCTGTTAACTGCAAAATAGACACTAGGGGTGCAAACAAGCTGAGCCGAGTATTATGTTGCTCAAGCTCTATTTGTTAATTATTAATCGAGTTTGAGCCGAGTTTGAGCTTTATCGAATATTGAAAATGGCTATTCAAGTTTGATTCATTTAAATACTCTCGAGCTCGAGCTCTTAACAAGTATCTTAACGAGTCCAATTGAATTTGAGAGTTATATATATATATATATAAACCTAAATCTATCTTATTTCAAGCTCATATCTCAAGAGCCTTGATCATCATCATCATCATCAGAGCTTTATCCCATTATTTGGGGTCGGCTACATGAATTTTTTTTCGCAAAAAATTTCTATCAAGTGCTATAGTCGTATTTAAACTCAAGAAGTCCAAGTCTTTCCTAATAACATCGCATCATCTCATTTTAAGTCTTCCCCTAGATTTTTTACTGATATCCACTAAGATTTTGTCACATATTTTAACCGGCACCGAGTTAGGGCAACGGTGCACATGTCCAAACCACCTTATTTTTCTATCAATTGGAGCTATCTCCAAATCCTCACAGAAATGCTCATTCCTAATCTTATCTTTCTTAGTTTTACTACACATCCATCTCAACATCTTCATCTCCGCCACACACATTTTGTTAATGTATTACTTTCACACTGCCCAACACTCGGTACCATATAATAAAACAGGTCTCACTGCCGTTCTATAAAACTTTCCTTTAAGTTTCACTGGTATACGAGGATCGCAGATGACTCCTGATGCACTTCTACATTTTTGCCAACTTGCCTTAATCTTGTGTTCTACATCGTCATAAATTTCAAGAGCCTTGATAAGTTACTTAATTTAATTACTTTAGTATAATATTTAAAATATATTTATTTATAATTTATGTAATTAAAAAATTAAATGAACTTATTTGCGAACTTAAACGAGTCAAGTAGACCTTTGCTCACACTTGACTCCTTTATGAAACAAGTTTAAAATTTTGTTTGAGCTTTACTCGTTTATCTTGTTAAACAAGCTGATTTCGAGTAACTCGAACTACTTGTCTGAGTATATTGGTTCATTTGCAGCTCTAATAGACACAATGTCATCCAGTTCTGACTGCTTCCTTGTCCAGAGCATCCACTGTGTTCATGTGTGGTTCTAACTTTTAGCATGAAGTATATCGACTTGTATTCAGTCAGTGAGATATCTTTGTTAAACTGTATGAGCAGGCGCAATATCAGCAGCTGGGGTTGCAACCATATGCAGTACATACCACATTCCAATATGGTGGGACAGAAGGAAAGCGTCACCGTTTACGTGAAGGAATGGTTTTTTATGATCCTCCGGATTATTATGATAAACCAGGTAAGATCATGCAACATATTGAGATTTAGAAAATACTGGGTGAAATTTTGTGAAAAATCACTTTTGAATCTTAATATGCTTCAACATCACTCTACTCACAGAAGCTCAGAATTGAGAAAACCAGAGTCTTCTCTCATCTCTTTCTTTTTCTCTGCTTGTCAACATCACTCTACACACATGTTCCTTTCATTGTCTTCTCTTTCTCCACCTCCTGTTTCCACTCCCTTTCCTCCTTCCCCACAGAAACCTCTTTCTTTTTCTTTCTGATCCATTCCCCTTTCTTTGCCCTATCCCTTTTTGGCTTTTACTTATCTCCTATCTTCACTACATTGTCTTCTCCCTTTTTCTCTCTGAGTCAAAACTACTTTTTCATATTTGATACATGTCTAATGCCATGGCACAAATCTGAGAAATAACACCCATGGAAATCAACTTGGCCTGCAAAACTTGGTCTATCCAACATTCATGCTTGCTTGCTAAAAGGCATATTGCCATACCACGACCTATGAGACAAACCATACCTGTAATCCTCTTTACAGTAGAAGCAACAATGAGTCAATGACTAAGGTTTCAAACATTGCCAGGACCAGATGCAATTCAATCAATCTTTCAGTTCTGGCTGTTGCGATACAATATGAAAGTGACATCCAGAATAATGAATGTATGTGCAATGACATGTGACTATTTAATCCTTCACCACATAAATCAGGCCTGGCATTCCTCTCTAATGAAATCCAGTTCATAGAGATAGTCATTGACCATCCATTCATCCCCTCATCCACCATGATATGAGTATTTTAAAGCTTTTAGTGTTCCTCATCTTGCTTGTACTGTAATATTTGGCTTTTGTTTGTATCATCATTGTTGCTATTTCTGGTTTTGCTTGGATAATTTGATCCAGGAGGTTTCTTATCATTCAAGCCACATATTCCAAAGAGCCTCTTACTTGAAGGAGAACACACAATTGAGACTCATTTCACTTTGGTTAATTACCAGGTATGCATACATATGCAGCACTCTATCCACAGTGCAGCACAATGCAGGCATATCTTTCCATTACAGTTTGTTATTCTAGGATCAATTGATGATGGGCTGATGCTTCAATAATCATTTCCTACTTCCAGATAAAACAAATAAGGACGGCGCTTGCCATAAGTTCACTATTGAACCGGACTCTGGTGAGTCATGAAAGCCCTATTTATTTACTTTGGTTTGCAAATGTCTTGACTATTTGTAACCAGATAGCCATTTTTTTCCTCATGTAAGAACCAGCACTCATGCTTCAATTGCATGGTAAAAAATGAAACGCATGCATGAAGATAATTTTGCTAATTATTTCCAAAAGCTTTGGTGGTGTGTCTGAATTTTAAAGAATGCAGGGTCAGACATGCATTTGGAACAGCCTAGTTGCTTGAACCATCCCAAGAAAAATTGAGATCGACCTAACCAAGTAGATGCTTAGGACATATCTAGAAGTCAATTTCCGTAGGTATTTATGCATGAAAGAGGATTCTGCTGTAGTCTTTTCTTTTTCTTTATTGGTTAGTTAGTCCAGTGGCAACGCCACTGGGTGTACACACCCCCGCCCGGGCCCTTCCCACCAGCCCTGCCCCAGCCTGGAAACCTTGGAAGAAAACCTTGAGGAAATCCCCTAAAAGTGCCGTAGGCACAGCCTGTCCGCAGGGTTCGATCCCTGCTCACCCGGGTGTGCAGCAGGTGCCCAGCCACTGGGCTAACCCTTGCGCTTGCTCCAGAATGACTATGTTCAAAGCCTAGTAGCAACACAAATTGCATGTAGTCCAATGGGGCATGCATGTTTGTAACATCCATGTGTGCTCGGATATCCTTGTTAGAATAGGCTGTGAAGTATCTTTGGCAAGGGAAAGAGAAAGGGCGCTGATGGGACTCACTTACTTTGACTTCATGAAAGCATGGCACCGAGAAGATCAATTTCTTGTGGAGTCTAATGTCTCATCTCATTTTGCAAAGTTACATGAAATCCCAGACTGTAGCCCAACATTTACTTTTATTTTATAGGTGATGCCTCCACTGTGGTGCCGGCTTGATAGACTCTGGTTTGGGCATCCTGGAGCTTTGCCTGGGACGATGTCCAGGCAACCATTTCTCTGCCCTTTGGATCATGTATTTGAGGTACGGTCATATGCTGAGGCAACCAATAATAATATTATCCCTTTCAAAAGAATTCATATTCCTTCAATTCTTTTATACTTGTTAGGAAACATTTATAGGCTTGTCTAAACTCTAAGGAACTTCAATTACGGAGTTATCCTTTTTTGTATTATATGTTAATTTGTCTTAAGTATCGCGGTACCATATGCCTCCTTTTTTCCTGAACTCAAGATGTCCATTACAATGAATCTAGGTAAATGTCATGCTAAAGGACCTGGCAGAAGAAGAATATGGCCCAAAAATTGATTTCAGAGAATATTCGTTCTTGGACAATCCACTGCTGCCTCAGCAGGTACAACTGCATCCCCTTTTATGGCTGCAGCAGTTAGCTTTTTATTCCCTCACTTGGATGAGGTGAAATTTTTTTTTTTTTTTTTATGCCTTACAGGTGAAAGAATCAAGGCTTGAAGTCCAACTATGTGAAGAGGGATCTGAGGATTGCCATGCAGGGAATGAAGTCAAAACCGGAGTCGTCAGATTGCCAAAGCATAGTAGTCAAGAAATGGTAACACTAAATTAATTGATGTCATACATTCCCGCAAAGTATACATGCTATAGTTCATATGGTTTTGCCTGTGATTAATGTTAGTTGTTCTTCGTGTTAAACATTTTTCTGAAGTTATGTCTAATTCTTGAGTCTTTCAGCTAATGAAGTTATTGTCGCTGCACAAGGATGTAAAAGTCATCGAATTTGATTCCATGAACGATGCATTTCAAGGATTTACCGACAAGGCAAGTAGTCTTCCTATATATATTGGCATCTGAGTGG
Organism: Colocasia esculenta; assembly: GCA_014218235.1. Classification (NCBI taxonomy): domain Eukaryota; kingdom Viridiplantae; phylum Streptophyta; class Magnoliopsida; order Alismatales; family Araceae; genus Colocasia; species Colocasia esculenta. The sequence continues at coordinate 88,590 of JACBKR010000341.1, forward strand.
ATTTACATTTTTGTTCTATACGGTGATCTAAGCATGTTAGTTCGTTATGAACCAGGTAAGGGAACAAAAGTTCAGGAGACGTGTGTCGAGGTACACCGGCATATGGTGCTGCATAGAAAAACTTGATATTGGCCACATATACTATGACATATACTGGGATGAGAAACCTGGTTGGAAACCAGAGACACCTAAAAGCCAAGAGGAGAACCGTCCACCCTGGATAGATTAGCCTTGCGCTACCACATTTTTATAGCCTAGGAGGGGGTTGGGGGGAAGATGCATATAGCTTTTAGGAGGAAGGAGACACATCCACATAAATTGACGGAGGCAGCATATTCGTTTGAGCTGACCGAGAAAAGCTAATAACTCTCCGCCGACCCCAGCTCCCACTATCCTGTATGCTATTTGTTCCTTCATCCCACAGCTGATAGAGTGATTGATTCTGTACACAAGCATTGATATGCCATCCAGTTCCCCCAGTGCTGGGGATGGATATGCCGCGGCAGCAACCAAATTTTTGTTGGCATACAATTCGTCAGACCGAAGAAGACCCAAAATTTCTGCCGGCAATGGATGAGTTCCCTTCTGCTGTAAGTGCTGTCCATTATCGGAAGTCTGAGCAGCCACAAGATAGTTGTATGTAGCAAATCAATGTAATTTTTTAGCTGAACAAAACGAACTACAAGTCTGAAAGAATTCAGCGACTGTCTGAGAAGACGCAGTTTTTTTGTTGTGCCATTTTGTCCGTAGTTTTACACCTCCAGACCGCTAAATCACTTTTGTCTTTTGGAGGGCCCTGAGACATTTGTGTGGAAACCCTTCGTTTACGATTGCAAATGACAGGCAAAGCATGGTGGTTTCAAATGTATCACGTTCTCTCCTCCTACATCTCCGTCTGCTTACTCTTATGCTATTGTAAGCCTGTACATTCTCTTCATATCCGGAGGCACACTTATGCAACCATGTTGTGTTGGCTTAGAACGGTTTCCGTTTTCCAGCTTTCAACCCTGCTGAGTTTGTTCAGAATGCTGCAGAGCAAACAAATCCCCCGATCAGAACACACTAATTTTCTGAAATTGATTAAAATAGAACCATCAGCAATCTGATGTTTTTCGGACAATCTTTTTCCCTCTTTCATCAAAAAGACAATTTTATTCACTTGCGTTCCGGGCCCATGAACAATGACAACTTAGACTTGATGAATTGAACAGCTAGGAAGCAGAAGAAAGCTCTCTTTTCCGGTACATCCTTCTGTATATCCTAGCCCCTTCAGATTCTGCGTGTATCTCTCTTTCAGTTCTTATTCCCATTGGATTGTTCAAGAGCCATCCATCACCGTCACATGGCAACGCGGGGTCAAGGCCATCAACATGTTGGAAGAGACCTGACAGAGCGTCAAACTGATCCCTCATGTCATGCGCCACTTCGAGCACATCAGATTGCAAGAAAACCTGGTAGGATCACAAGGGATTGAAACTTTCAACGCACAATGTCTGTTTCAGTTGTAGGTAAACTGTATTATACTTCATAACAAAAATAAAGGAAAATTGACCAACTGCAATCCATGCTCAAGACAAACACATTGTGCACTTTTCAACAGACACAAATACAGCATGAAAGAAAAAGGAGGCATGTGGACCCAGTCCTAGATGTATGTTGTCTAAAACAAAACATACTTACCTTCCCTTATATTCCCCTTTTATCTTTAAGAATAAATAGTAGACAGAAGTAGGTTGGAAGCCATTGGAAGAACTTTCTTCATGAAGAGGGGAACAAGCAAGATTTGACAAGATCTGACCTGAGTGGGGAAGGATGTATATACCATATATCCATAATTGTTATTGATTCTTAATGATTTCCACTGCTTCCTTTTTTATTAGTTCCATAAGTTTTCCAGGGGATATATGGTACAAACTTTAGAAACATCTTTTGACGGACTATAACAGTACTGCATAAGACACCAGATTCTCATCGAACTGGTTACAGAATAAACCAAACTGTTTCCTTCGAAGAGGGGAGAAAAAAGAGAGGGCTAACCCGGGGTCAGGTACACGATGAGGTTGTCAGACCGTGAAATAAAAGATTTGCTCCTACTGCTGTATGAGAAATCCACCATGCGCTTTGACAATCTGAAAGACCCAAGGCTTTGGAGAAAAGAATGGCCAATTCTCCGGTAAATTGACGCCAATTTGTTGCAGTTTATGTTAAGTGAAATGGTTGAGGATTGTGATTGGAGCGAATCAGATTATTCCTTGAAGATTTGTCCTTCTCAGGCTTTCCTAACATAAACCAAATACAAATGGTGCATGTTCTGTGACATAGATCCTGGAAACAGAAATCATGTATTTGTTCAATTGCATCACTGATTTCTTCTGGTTCATATGATGTATACGCCTGTCCATCAAGTGATAAAGCCAAGCTAACAGCTCAGATTTCTAATTGGCAGAATCACGGAACTGTTAAAAAAAAAAATAGAAAACCCTCGGTCCCCTGTCTCAAGTCACTTCCGGGGTGCTAAGGTAGTTTCTGAAGCCCATCTATGACACAATGACCAGAGTCATTAACCAGAAACTTAATACCAAGGACCTCTGTCCTTATTCAAGCTCTGGAGATAATACCTTCACTAAGATGATTCCATATTTTCCAACCTTACATAAATTTATGTGGCATTTTGTACTCCAGAACTACTGTCATGTACTTATGGGCCTGGCAATCAAAAAGGCATACTTGGAAATGCTTGTAGAAAGATTCCAAGAAGTGGAATCCTCACCATGGGCCAGACAGCAGAGTCTCCTCATATTTAAGTGCCTACTGGTGCCCCTTCAAACATCATAATTGCCTTTCTTAGGAGTACATATACATCATGCAATTCCTCTCACTTTCAGAATTGATCAGGAGTTGGATTGTTCAAAATCCACCCAATTTCCAGTGATTGGAATTTGAACATCTCAGACAAAAACCAAGGCTAGAATTAGGCTTTACTTGCACCCTCCTACGTGTGTAATTCTCCTATTGAGTAAATATTGATTTATGTCATGTACACTAGTAAACTATCTTGTTCCTGAAATGTCTAAGTTCATACCTGTCCTCCAGGACACAAATTCCTGGAAATGGAACCCACCAGTGGCTTTTGAACTACTCTTCTTTTCTGATGCCTTGTCTTAAAATGAGGGTCCGGACACTGTAGACAAGCAAGCATAAAATGTAACTACCATGTCTTTCAGACATCCAAAACGGCAAGTATAAATGAACAAAAAGGAAAATCGGCATAAATTATCCAATGGAATTAAGGCAGCTTTATATTAAACTGAGCCAAAAACTCAGAAATGCTTATAATGTATTGCACAAAAGGCTAGAAACTAGATGCTCACCAGGATTGAAACTAATACCAAGGGTCCAGGATATGTTGCCACTAGTTGATCGAAGGAAACTGCTGCATTTGCAAACATGAAATAACTGCAAGAGAAGATACCATGTATAAGCATCTTAGAGGTATGAACAGTAGTCTGTATGGTCCAATAAAATCTCACATGTTGCTAAGAGCCAGATCCTGCACCCAGAACTGTGCCCGTGTAACCAACTGCAACAAGGAACTAAGATGAGAGTGATAGCACTGGCAACTGACTTAAAGGAAAAAAAAAAAAGAATAAAAATCCAACAAGTAACATTTACATGCATACAATAGTGAAATAGTTCATCAGGATAGTGAGATGAAAGTAAAACGGTCTCATACTTTCTGCCGTATTTCCAATCCCAAGTAGTTTCTTGGTTCAGGTGAGTTTTTTGCAAGCCAGATGAGGAATCTGCCGCTTCCTGGGAACTTCTATTTGTTAGCAGGATGAACCAAAGAAGAGGATACATAGCCAAGCAAACAGAAGGGAAAATGACTAGAAACTATGCATGAGAACTTTTGTTTTATAGAACTTAAACATTGAAAGAAAATTGTATTCCCAAGATATAAGAAGAGACAAACCACTTCATTGAGTATATATAAAAATCCCACTGAAGGAACACCATGGGGCTTAGACTATAGCAATCAATAAGTGCTAAAAAACAACTCAAGGATAAACATGTTCGGTGCTATCCACGGAAAAACTAGGTGTATCTGTATTGGTTAATTTCTTCTTAAACAGTTTGTAGAGGTCATATTGTTGTTTTAAATATATACTTGTACTTTTCTTATCTTTCAGACAATTGGATGTGCTTGATAACTACAAGATATGGCACACTTAAGATTGTTAACAGTACCTTTTCCATTTCCCTGATTAACAACTTGCCACATATCTGCCTGTTTGAATGATATGGGAACCTTTTAACTACATAACTGCAGCACAAGCATGCTGACTGATAACCCTTCTGAAGTAGGATCAAAAGCCATGTACGGACCATCGTCTTGGGTGAAAGAATATCGGATGTTGCCACAAAATTGAGATCTTTCAAATCAGAAAACATGAGCAGAATACCATGCATCTACGTTTCAACTCAATCAAAATGGGAAATGTTTTAAAAAGAAGTCGGGCAGATGCAATGATTCTTTACCGCTGCCAATGTCGACCATGAGTGGAAGTGTTGAATCTCTAAACACCTCCTTCCAGTCTGGTACTGGCACAGGGGCCTATTAATCAAAACAGCTACTTGATTCACTAACTGCAATCTTCCGATAAAGCGTTTAAAAACAATCTAATGATATAAAGCAAAGAGGATAAAAATGCGGGGAATAGATTATTACAGAGAAAACCGAGCTGAGAGGGTTCACGTGCTGCCGGATGCGAACATGACCCAACTGCAGGCATGGAACAAGTTGACAGCCTAGTCAGAAGATTCATGGTAGAGAATAAAAATTGGTGGCAAAGAAAGCAAACCGAAAAGCTAAAACTTGGGAGGAATAACATGCGTGCTTGGCTGAAGATAAAGAGTCAACATTTTTGGCCTAGAAGAGCCAAGAAAAAATACATTGGCGTTAATGGGGAACATAAAGCAATATATTGATGGCTGTAGATGTAACTCCGAGTATGAAGGATACAGCAAACTCCCACAGCGTTAATGGGGAATAACAGTTCACCGCTAATGGGAAACGAAGGCTTTTTTTGCTTTTGATTTTTTTGAAATGGGACGTGTTGAAGGGAATGTAGAAGCAATCGCAGTTTGGATTATCAAGAAGGAACATTTTGTTTAATCATTTCTTCAGATGATGAAGAGGACGGACATGACCGAGCTTCTCCTTGAGCTTGAGCTCGGCGTACTCCCTATCCACCAGGTCGGGGCTCCTCAGGACACCGCTTCCATCGCCCGCCAGCCCCTCGTCATCGCGTTCCACCTTCGGTAGGCTTCCATCGTGGCTGCAGTATCCGGAGGAGCTGAGCCTCCTGGAAGGGGGAGGACGAGGAGGGTATCTGCTAAGAAACAGCAGCGCTGCTGCTGTGCTGCTCCGGCGGGCCACCTGGGCAGCGGAACGGCGCAAGAGGAGGAGCTCCACACGATGGCAAGTAGCACACGTGGCGGCGCAGCGAAGAGCGAGCATGCCGCCTGAGTGTCGGGGGCTGGGCCGGGGAACAGTCAAGCAGAAAATGGGAACGGGAGTGGTAGTGTTGGGGGGTGGATGCCTGTTGCTCAAAGGCGTCTCTCTCTAGTCTCCAATTTTATATTAATCTTTTTTCTCGTCGTCTAATTTTAAATTAGAGTATATGTAAACAAAAAATTCATGCGAGAACGTGATATCATAAAATATGTGTAATATATTTCACAATGTCGAGCCGACCTCCGACAATCAAAAAATTATGGTCATCACGGCATGAGAATTTCTCTCGAGATATGTAAATATCGGCGATATATTCACCTCTTCTGATTTATCTTACCACTTCAGTAAAAACGATCTGAATATTTCGATCGGTGATCGTAATCGTTTGTAAGATCACAATTCAGAATTGATACTCCGAGAGGGTCGACATGAGACCAGTTTCACAAAATTTCGTTTTGTTGCCCAAATTCACTCCTGAAGCGTAGGTATAAGTACACGATTTCGATCGATTTCGGTAAAACGTGAATATTTTTACGCCTGGCGATCGGAACCGCTTCCGAGATCCCAATCCGGAATCTACACTTCGAGTCGCTCGCCACTAGATCAGACCCAGAGATTTCTATTATGGTGTCTCAATGCCTCTTCGAGAGCGTGAGTGCGGGGCACACGATCTGATCAATTATCACACGTATTCGGTCAAACGGACATAACTTTCGGCACAGTTATCAGAATCATTTATAACACTACAATTCAAAATTGACACTCCGAGACGCTCGACTCCCCTTACTGGCTCAGGTGGTAAGAGGTCATCTCCTACTCAAAAAACCCTTCATTTCGCACTCCAAAAGTGTGATTCATGTGGGCCTGTTCAACATCTCCAACTAAAAATGTTCATGACATTTTTCGTGCGATCACAGAAACCGCTTGCAAAACCACAATCCAAAGCCGACCTACCCCCTACGGTTAAAAAATTATGGCCATCACAGAATGAAAATTCCTCCCGAGGTACGCGGACGTCGGCGATATATTCACCACTTCTGGCTTATTCTCACCCCTTTAGTAAAACTGGCCAGAATATTTCACTCGGTGATCAGAATCGTTTGCAAGATCACAACTCATAATCGACACTCCGAGACGGTCGACATGAGGCCAATTTCACGAAATTCCATTGCGAGTCCCAAATTCCCTCCCAGAGTGTGGGTATAAGTATACGATTTCGATCGATTTCAGTAAAACGTGAATATTTCTTCGCCCAGCGATCGGAACTGCTTCTGAGACCCCAATCCAGAATTGGCACTTCGAGTCGCTCGCCACTAGGTTGAACTCGGAGATTTATACTTCGGTGCCCCAATGCCTCTCCCAGACCGTGACTGCGGGCACACGATCTAATCGAGTATGACACCCCTTCGGTCAAATAGACATAACTTTCCGCTCAGTTATCGGAATCGCTTATAGGATCACAGATCAGAATCGGCACTCTGAGACATTCAACGCCCTTTACTACCTCAGGTAGAAAGACGATGTCTCCAACTCAACAAACCCTTCATTTCCCACACCAAAAAGTGTGATTCCGCATGCTCAATATTTGTAGCTGAAAAATGTGCACAAGATTTTCCTTGCGACGATAGGAACCGCTTGTGAATCTAAAATCCAAAGCCAACCTACCCCCGACGGTCGAAAAATTATAGCCAACATGGGACTAGAATTCCTCTGGAGGTACGCGAACGTCGGTGATATATTCACCCCTTCTGGCCTATTCTCACCCCTTTTAGTGAAAAGGGCAAGACCATTTCATTCGATGATCAGAATCGTTTGTAAGATCACAATTCGAAATCGACACTCCGAGACAGTCGACATAAGGTCAGTTTCACGAAATTCCGTTGCGAGGCCCAAATTCCCTCCTGGAGCGTGGTTATAAGTACATGATTTCAATCAATTTTGGTAAAACACAAATATTTCTTCGCCTAACGATCAGAACCGCTTCTGAGACCCCAATCCAAAATCGACACTTCGAGTCGCTCGCCACTAGGTCGAACCCTGAGATTTCTACTCCGGTCCCTCAATGCCTCTCCGAGAGTATGACTGCAAGCACATGATCTAATCAAGTATGACACCTCTTCGGTCAAACAGACATAACTTTCGGCACGGTTATCATAATCGCTTATAGCACCACAATTTGGAATCGACACTCCGAGACGCTCTACTCCCCTTACTACCTCAAACAGTAAGACGTCGTCTCCAACTGAAAAAACACTTCATTTTGCCCTCCAAATGTGTGATTCATATGGGCTTGCTCAACGTTTCTAGTTGAAAAATGTGTGTAACATTTTCCTTGTGATCACATGAACCGCTTACGAACCCTCTAAGTGCACATAACTTTTTGCACGATTATCAAAATCGCTTATAGGACCACAATTTAGAATCGGCAATCAGTGACGCTCGACGCTCCTTATTGCCTTAGGTGGTAAGGCGTCGTCTCCGACTAAAAAAATCCTTCATTTCACACTCCAAAAGTGCTCAACGTTTCTAGCTAAAAAATGTGCATAACATTTTCCTTGCGATCATAGGAACCGCTTGCGAAGCCACAATCCAGAACTGGCCTACCCCCTGCGGTCGAAAAATTATGGTCATCACGAAATGAGAATTCCTCCCGAGGTACGCGAACATCAGCTATATATTCACCCCTTCTAGATTATTCTCACCCCTTTAGTAAAAATGGTCAGAACATTTCGCTCGATGATCGGAATCGTTTGTGAGATCACAATTTGGAATCGACACTCCAAGACGATTGACATGAGGCCAGTTTCATGAAATTCCATTTGAAGGCCCAAATTCCCTCTCGGAGCGTGGGTATAAGTACACGATTTTGATCAATTTTAGTAAAACGAGAATATTTTGTGCCCAATGATTGGAACTGCTTTCAAGACTACAATCCAGAATCGACACTTCGAGTCACTAGCCACTAGGTCAGACCCGAAGATTTCTACTCCGGTGCCCCAATGCCTCTCCGGAGTGTAATTGTGGGCACACAATCTGATCGAATATGATACCTCTTCGATCAAACGAGCATAACGTTTCGCACGATTATCAAAATCAGGGAGGGATATAGAAATTTTATTTAGTGGGGTCACTTAAATTATTTTTTAATATTTATATAAATAATATATTATATATTATATAAATACATATATTATACATAAAGGGTGACCCCACTGAGATAATTCAATGGGGTCACCTCTTATATAAAAACTCCTCAAATCCCCAATTTATATGGCCATTTCAGAAAGGAAAAAAATTGAGTGGGGTCACATGACCCCACTCATTATATGCTGGGTCCGACTATGATCGGAATCACTTGTAGGACCATAATTCTGAATCGGCACTCCAAGACGCTCGACGCTCCTTACTGCATTGGGCAGTAAGACTTCGTCTTCGACTCAAAAGACCCTTTATTTGGACTTCTAAAAGTGCGATTCCTGTGGACAGACATTTCTAGCTAAAAAATGTGTGCAACATTTTCCTTGCGATCACAAGAACCACTTGCTAAGCCAGAATCCAAAGCTGACCTACCCCCGATGGTCGAAAAATTATGGCCATCATAGGACGAGAATTCCTCTAGAGGTACGCGAATGTCGGCAATATATTCACCACTTCTGAATTATTCTCACCTTTCAGTAAAAATAGCTAGACCATGTCACTCGGTGATCAGAATCATTTGAAAGATCAAAATTTGGAATCGACGCTTTGATATGGTCGACATCATACAATTTTTTTTAGATTCTGTTGCGAGGCCAAAATTCCCTCCCTGAGCATGGGTATAAGTAAACGAATATCGACGATATATTCACCCCTTCTAACCTATTCTCACCCTTTAGGAACATCAAGATGAGACTTATACAGCTATGTCGAAGCAATGAAGAGACCAATGCAACAATCGATCTTGTAGGGTGGTGAAATATCGTGGGCCTTGTGGCTACCTAGGACATTGCAACTATGGCAAAGTAAGGCGCCACCGTTCATTGTAGTTGCAACAATGACAATAGAGATTTATTACAATTTCAAACTCTTTGTCTATCTCTATGGACTAGTGGGCAAGCTTGGATGGTGAGGGGTAGGCAAATGTTTGGGGATTACTGGTGATTGGGTATATGCTTATATTTATGTAGATATTAGCATTGCATGCAAATAGTTTAGATTTCTCTTCTTGTACTCTATATGTTAAAGTTTGACTGTTTTAAAATTATGGTCTTAGGATAGTGAGTTATCATGGATGATGGAGGGGGGGGGGGGAACAAAAGTGAACATATGCTATGTTTATGGTGGCTATTGAAAGAAGCTAAATGATGGAGTGAAATATATGTAACCTAAGAGAAAGAGTTTACCGGTTTATTTGGATTATTATAGCATGCTTACTCTTATGGAAGAAGTGGATGTATAACCAACAAGTCATGTCTTGTTTTCTCATGTCGAGGTTGAAGGATCTAAACCATTAGCTTTTGAGAGTTAATTTCATACAAACAATTATATAGCTTTGTTGATATCACTCCTAGGCAAAGTTAACATTTATGTGAGTTTTGATGATGGCATCCTTTGGGCGGTTTGAGCACCAACTTGGGGCAAATTGAGAACAAGCAAATGAGTAGGGAAAGATTGCTGCAAATGAACAAGGCAAGCCAATTAAATACACAATCTTGCACTAGTTACGTTTTTCTTCCTAACTTTAAATATTTTATATAACCATGTATCTTTCTCTTGATGTACTTGTAGAAGGTGTTCATAAGGTGGAAGCACCAAATGAAGGTCAAACAATTTGAGATGATGATGGCAAGGATTAATTTTGATGGTTCAGACGTTGTAGAAGCTTTCGTTGGGCACTCTGATTTTCGAAGCATAAATGAGGAGGCCTGATGAGTGTTACACTAAAGACAATTATCATAGTATTGCTAGCAGCGAAGATGATAACAATGATGAGGATGTAGCAGATTATACTGGGCTTGTGTATAAGGTAATCAGTGAGAACCACTGATAAAAGTTTGAGCAAAATTTTCAAATGTGCATGAATACAAAAAACATGCAATCAAATTAAAAATTGATTCTAATTGAGTAAAGATGTGTCCGTGACAGTTGTTTGTATAGATTCACCTTATAATTGAGAGGCTATATGAATCAAGGCTACAATATTGTGTCATCTTTCGCATCTGTACATTACAAGAGCATATGTGTTGACAATCAATTCAAGTGGACAATAAAATGGCATCACAGCCATGAATTACTATCAAAATAAAAGATGAGGTCAAGTAAAATATTGATGTTCCGATCAAATAATTGAGGGCTATAATATTGAAGGATTACAATATAGATGTTCCTTACAAGAGGGTATGAAATGCAAAAAAAAAAAAAAAGGCAAGGGACAGAGTATTTATTTAGGAAACTCGAGTGACTCATACAAATATGTCCAATCCTTAGTTGTCGAATTGAAAAAAAGAAATCATACATCAATTATTGAATGTTCATGTGATGCTAATGGATGTTTTGAAAGGACTTTTTGTGAGGTTGAAAGTTTGCATTGATGGATTCTTGCAAAGTTGTGCCAGACCAATAATTGGTATTGATGAATGCTATTTGAAGGAAAAATACGAGAGAGTGCTGGTGTTCGCAGACCCATTTAGTGGAAATTACAGTATGCTTTCTATTATATTGGGGTGTTAGAATGCAGTCCCATATAGAGGCCTTGGTTTCTTTAGATACCCCAAAGAGGCGATTTAGGCATCCACAAGAGTCGTGTTTCATTTCAGATACAGACAAGGCACTTGGTATAGGAATGGATGTTTAATACGACTGGCCCATTTGAGCCCTCACCCCGCGGCCCAAGCCCAATTAAATCCCATCCCCGCATCTCTAGAGAGGAGGGGAAGGCAAGATAGGAGCAGCCGCCGTTGCACGTGGGCGACGCTTTCGCCTTCCGGTCGCCCCGCCGTCGTCGGTCTGACGTGCTGCCGTCCTTGGACCTCGTGGGCGAGGGCCACCGCGGCGGCTGCTGTTGCTGAGGACACTTCGTCTCTCCGGCTGCTGCTGCGGCACCGTCCTCTGTCGCCATACCTCGCCGTCATATTACTTACCATAGATCTACCGTGCAGACCCGCCCCGGCCTGGTGCCTCACGCGTGCCGCCGTTCTCCGTCACTGTCCCTCCCTGTTGCGGCCCTTTACATTAGATCTTGCGGTCCCTTGTACGGTATATTCTCTTTTGACTCCGTCCACTGGTCTTAAAGAGTGTTCCTTCCTAGGAGTTCTACTGGTGGCTGTGTAGCCTCCGTTTATGTCCCCGAATTGAGGAAGAGGAGTCCTTTTGTCATTACAGCTCCTGTGGCTTCTGGATAGCAAGGGTGCAGCTGCAGACTGCCATTGTTGATCTATTTCCGTACCCCCAAAGTTTGAAATTTTGATTCGTCGAGTTCTAGCAGGTTCGAGGTGCCATATTTCTTCGCAGGTCAGTCTAAATCATTTTCACATCCGGCAGAGAAAAATCTGACGCATCTCCCGACCAACAACCCTCTGAAAAATCTGACCTATTTTGGACCTTTGATGGGTATTTGATCGTAATGGCATAAGGCTCTGATGATGATGATGGGTATTTGATCGTCATCACTATACTAAAATCTAAACACTTCCAGATGGATTGCCCCTCCTTTTTTTTTTTTTTGAAAGTGGGTAGTACCACAAATATACATTAAAAAATAGAGAGAATGTACAAGTATAGGTGGGCCAAAAAACACCCAATAAGGGACCTCCCCACGGCATCTATACAAGAAACACACCAAGAAGGTGTAAATCACTCTACCCTCCCAAAACACCCAAAAGAGGAGACAGAGAAGCATTTACATTAGATAAATTGACTGCCCATTCCTTCACCCTATCCCATACAAAATGGACCAAGTTCTCCACTCATCTTCCCTATCCTGCAAACGATAAGCAAGCATGTGACACATAAAATCCTGGAACTGCTCCTCCTCTTCTGGAAGGAAGTGGCGTCTAAAGGTAGGAGCCCAAGAACCTCCGGGTTGGTGCTCATCAAAAGCCTGGGCCACAGATGCCAGAGGATCCGCTTGTCAATGCAAAAAGACTAGTGAATAAGGACTCCAAGGTGAAATCTCCGCACCACCTGTCTTTTCAGAATCTGCATTTCCGTCCATCCTCCAACTCCATCCGCACTCCAAAGATATAAGGTCCCTGCAGGAGAAAATACCCCGCCATAGGGGGGAAGTCCTGTGAAATTGCCCCTCCTATTTTATTTAGCCAAGATTGAATTATGAAGGAAAAACAGCCTGAGATGTTTTTTGATTATTTTAATAAAAATTTATTTGTCGGAATCTAGAAAATTCAAAGTATTTAACTAGAGGACGAATCTATTCCTTGCAGATACTAAATCTCTGGTCAATGGATAGTTCCTCCAGTGAAGAAGATAGTTCAATGAGGGATAACATGGATCTCAATGATGACAATATAATGGAACACCACATGATATTTGATACTGGCACTCATGAAGGTGAAACTGGTGGACAGATCACCTCCCATCCAGGTACCACTGGGAATTCGGAGCCATTTGTTGGGATGGAGTTTGAGTCTGAAGAGGCTGCAAAATTGTTCTATATGGCATATGCAAGTCGTGTAGGATTTTCCGTCCGCATTAGCAAGTCCCGCCGATCAAGGAATGATGAATCTATCATTATGCGACGCTTTGTATGCTCCAAGGAGGGGTTCCATATGAAGAAAGACAATGTTGATGATGGCAAGAAGAAGAGGAAGCGAGCAACCATAAGGGAAGGCTGCAATGCAATGATTGAGGTGATACAAAAGTATTATGGTAGGTGGGTTGTTACTAAGTTTGTAAAGGAGCACAACCATGCTGTGTTACCACCAAGTAGGGTGCGCTATGTTGCACCAGAAGAATATGCAGACTTAGAACCATTCCTTGGCATGGAGTTTCAGACTCACGAGGATGCACAAACATTTTATTATGCATATGCTAGTCGTGTAGGGTTTGAAGTACGTATCAGGTTATCTCGTCGGTCAACACGTGATGAGTCCTTTGTGATGCGGCGCTTCGTGTGCACAAAAGAGGGGTTTACTCCATATGAAGAAAATTATGATGATAATAAACGGAAACGGAACCGAACACCTACAAGAGAAGGTTGCAAGGCAATGTTCGAGGTAATAAAGAAGGATTATGACAGATGGGTTGTCTCTAAACTTGTATTAGAGCATACTCATGAGTTGGCTGTTGCACCTAGTAAGGTACATTACATACAGTCACAGAGTGAAGTAGTTGTCCTTGCCAAAAGTGGCACTGTGCCTCGTGAGAGTGCAGCAACCCTGAACAGTTTGACATCACAGCTTGGAGAATCAGGTGGAGGAATTATTACTCTTCCAACACATGAGCAAGAGACCAGAACGGATACTAAGGAGGTCCATCAGAATGCCTTTGGAGGAGAAGAAACTCAGAATCTTCTGGACTATTTCAAGAGGATGCAAGAAGAGAATCCCACATTCTTTTATGCCTTTCAAGTTGACAAGAATAATTGCTTGACCAGTGTTTTCTGGGCTGATGCAAAAGCTAGGATGTCTTACTATTGTTTTGGCGATGCAGTTACATTTGATTCATCTTACTTGGATAACAAGAACATGTTGCCTTTTGTGACATTCACAGGTGTAAATCACCATCTGCAGTCTATTATTTTTGGAAGTGCCTTGCTCACACATGAGTCTGAGGCTTCATATGCTTGGCTATTGAAAAACTGGCTTATGGCAATGTGTGGTCGCCCACCAGTGTCATTGGTCACTGACCACAATGAATTGATGAGGGCAGCCGTGGCAAAGGTACTTCCAGACACTTATCATTGGTTTAACAAGTGGAGCATATTAGTCAAAATCAAGGAGAATTTATCTAACATACGTGCCAAGCATACCACCTTTGAAAGAGAACTCGAGAAATGTGTCCTTGAGTCTGAAACAATTGAAGCATTTGAATCTAACTGGAGTTCCATTCTTGATAAGTACAGTCTAAGGGAGAACTTGTGGTTGCAGTCTGTTTATGATATCCGCCACCAATGGGTTTCAGTCTATGTAAAAGGTACATTTTCTGCAGAAATTTCCTCAACTCAAAGGCCAGAAAGCATGAACAAGTTTTTTGAGAAGTACTTCAACACCAAGACATCCTTACTGGTATTTTTTCCCCTCTTTGAACAAGCTATGTCTTGTTGGTATGAAAATGAAGCCTTGGAAGACTTTGCTAATATGTATACTAAGCCAGTTTTGAAGACGCCATCATTGTTGCTAAAACAAGCTGCAGAACTCTACACAAGGGCAATATTTGACATATTCCAGGATGAGTTTATTGAGTCCTTGGGCTACAATGTAGACAAAATTGAGGATGGGGAGATTAGTAAATACAATGTTACAAAAGAAGAGGATGCCTGTACAACATGCACAGTTACTATATGTCTTCTGAAAAGAAGGCAAGTTGCAGTTGCTGCAAGTTTGAGGTTCTGGAATTTTATGTAGACATATCCTGAGGGTTTTCCCTATTGTTGGTGTTCGTAATCTTCCAGAAGACTATATTTTGAAACGATGGACTAAGAATGCCAAGGATGGTTTTGTACTGGATGAATGTGTACGATACAATGATATTTGTCGTGATGCTACTAAATATGCAAAAGAAGGAGCCTCATCCATGGAAGCATATAAGGTTGCAAAAGAAGCACTACAAATGGCTTTTGCAGAGGTTGTTGCTTCAAAGAAAGGCATTGGGTGTACAATGTGATCAAGTAAATGCTTTTGGTGAATGAAACCCATGCATAGGTATGTCCCTTTATATCATCTGATGCTTACTAATATATGTATTTGTATTTTTCTGTAGAAGCACCAACCTTTCTAGCTCTTGAAATGAGTAGTTTTAACTTTTAAGGGCATTTCTTTTATCTCTGTAGGAATTTTTACTTCGCGCAGAGCAGATTTTGCTGTACTTTAGGTATTGTAGAAATGTATGGGTTCACCTCTCTGTCTCCTGTCCTTTAATGAAAAATAAGACTAGGATCTGATACATGGACATAGATGAGTTGAACCCCCCAAATTAGCCGTGGGAAATATTGATCTGGCTTAGCAGATCTCTTGATTCATTGCATAATTGTCCATTGTGGGCCATTCTCCATTCTTCCTTTTCTCTTTCCAAAATTAGTCAGGTTTCTTTTTTCTCTTTCTAGCAGGAGAATGGATCAATTTTTATCCCTTTCCTGCTGTGTGATTTGGAACTGAATTGAACAAGTCAGATTAGAATCACTGTGATTTTGCATCCCTACTCTGAAATCCGTTTTTGATATTTTTAGTACTAAATATTGGATATAACTTGGCTATCTTTCTCTTTACTTTAAGAATCACACTTGTTTCCATATCCAAGTCTAGGAGTGTTCATTTTTCGGTTCAACCCGAAAAACCGAACCGACCGGTTCGGTTCGGTTCGGTTCGGGTTGAACAATGGCACAGTTCAGTTCGGTTTTGCACAGGGAAACCGAATGAACCAAAATATATATTAAATATATTTAAATAATAAATAATATCATAAAAGAAAGCCTAGCCCAGTGGGCTAGCGCCTTCTCTTCCATTGGGTGGTCCTGGGTTCGAATCCCAGGACCCACCCATCTGCCTTTGTTTGCGTTTTTTTTTTTCCGGTTCAAACTGAACCGAACCGTTCAGTTCGGTTCGGTTGAACATAATTCGGTTCGGTTCGGTTTGAACAAAAAAGAGGTCCAAACCGGACCGAACCGAACCGTGAACAGCCCTATCCAAGTCGGAGTTGTTCATTACTTGCTTTCTTATCATGTAATATATATCCTTACAAAAGTATCCAGGTTTGTTCTTTGTAATGAAGGATATATAAACAACGCACTTTTACTGCTTTTATCAATCACTGGATTTTTCAGTTTGAAGTCTGATGGATTCTTTTGATCTTGATATTGATTCAGTTTGGAAAACATATGACTTTTGGAGAATAGTTATTCATCATAACTGAATTTAACAGGGGAAGGCAAGGGAGGATCCCTTGAAGTGCATACAGTAGTCAAATATATTTTTCTTTCATTGTCATTGTGGCTGTATGCCATAGCTTGGGTGGTCGCAACAAGAAGGTGAAAGGTGTCTTACAAGACAAGCTTGGAGCTTTAATGGTGGAAAGTGGGTCCAGATGTGTTTATATATATGCCGATATCTGTCCTTTCTCAAGAACAAATATATGCGACTACTCCTCAGCATTAAAAACACATGGCTGCAGCCTAATTCAATGATGGGACCTGGAATTAATAAAAAACACCTTGCTATCCGTGCCACCTTTTTCATGTGCTATAATAATTATAATAATATCTTCTGCTTAGCCATGTTTCATTTGGTACAGTTCTTTCCTATGCTCATTGGCTTGCTCAACCATGTTTTGGGGTTGTTACAGTTGTTACTTTGACAGTGATCTCTCATGTCTATATTTTTTCCCTCCATTTTTGTGCGTAATATGTATGAAACTCAAGTTTGTTGCTTTTCTTGTTTCCTTGTGTTGGATAGATTGCAGTGGGAAGATATGATAACATCGATCCACAGTATTCATGTCCGATATCAAGTTGTACTAGGCAGTTGATTTGATCAAAGTTGGATCAGGTTGCTTTATGCAATCTCTGACAACTCAAAACCTCGAGGTTGACACTGACCCCTCTCAAGTGGTCGCCCTCATCATAGGTTGCTGAGAAGGCTGTGAGGTGGTTTAGAGCTCAGAGATAGACTGTGAAGGCATGAGTTGATACACGAACAAGTTTTGGATCAGATTGTCTTATGTTAACCCTGCCAACTCGAGACCTTGAGGGTTGACACTGATTGCCCCTGTCAGGTGGTTGCTCTGATCATACGTCGTCATGGGGAAGGCTGTGGAGGGCATGGTTTATGAGCTCCGAGAAATGACCGTGAGTATGATATAGGTAGTGTGGTTGCTACGCTCACATCGCTTGCTTGCTGGCTGGAAACCAAGTTCTTTCCTTGTTGAAATGTTCATCCTGTATATAATAGTTTCACAGGTCATATAAGGAAATGGATAGCTCTCTTAGCTTTTGCATCTCCTTTTGGTCGAATCAACAGTAGATAGATTGGCATTACTGAGAGTATAATATCTGTTCTATACATTCTTTGTTTTCCGGTGGGCAGGATACGGCTTGTGAGCTTGGCACAGAGAACTGGGGCTTTAGCTGGAAATAATGACCGAGAATGGATCTGTAACGACTATGTCATGTTGGCTAGATCTTCAGCAAGCTGATGAGCTTCAGCCAGCAGGCTTCAGCTGATGATTCTTGCTTTTGCACGTCTGCTCTTTCTTTGTTGCAGGCGTAGCTTCAACCATTGGCGATTACCCACTCGCAATATTTTCTATTTAATTCTGTGATGTTACCACGCCCGCCCCCTCCTCTGCAGTCTTCTGTAGGTGGTGTATTCTTCGTCCAAGAATGTATATTGCGAGCCCATCTCTCTCTCTCTCTAGTACTATTATTTGGGTTCATAGAGTATCAGGAAATTATGACAACATTCAGACAAAGATGGACCATGAAGGTTTTCTACTTTGAGAATGACTTATTTAGTGTTCAATCTTGGGGCAGGCGGCTACTATCCATTCTAAATATTATAGCCAGATGTCCCACTTGGCTGTGTTTTGGGGCAGCAGTACTCGCCCCTCCTCCAAGGCGGACATCTATCTTTTCTCTTCAGCGTTGCATGATTTGAGGAGTCTACTAATTGTCATGCTTTCTGGCTTGTAAATTTGATCTCGTATGAGACCAAAAGGAAAAACCGCCACTACTTTTGTGTTAAGAAGGTCGAAGAAAATTTACATGGGTGAGGAAATTAACCGACCCCCACAATATCCTCCTCCTGTGAAAAGAAGCTTATCGATGAAGATGATGAGTGGAGGAGACGAAAAGAAAATGGTAGGCCGTTGGAGAGAAACAAGCCACGCCGTATCACTCGTACCCTCAGATTCAGACATAAAATGGATGGCGGGCCGGGAATATCTTAGTCGATGGATGGTGGTAAAGCCACACGGGGCAGGGTTTTCTCGTTACCAAAAAAAATAAATGTTGGCTACTCGACTGTTGAATTCCGAGCAATCTAATAATACAATGTTATATTTAAATTAGGTGGTGAAATATTGCTAATCTTGTTAATTCAGTTTAAGTAAAAAGAGAAATATTTATTATATTTTTCAGATTACTTCTATCTTTTTTATCGACCTATACACTTGCGAAATATTTCACCTCTCATTGAAAAAATATATTTTTTAAAGTACTATAACATATTGTAAAAAATATAATAATATTTCCCACCAGCCCGACACAACCGGATTCTCGCCTTGCACCACCGCCACGAGCTCAGCTGAGGATCCCATGCTTCCGGACAACTCTCACTCTCACTGGTAAATGTATCTGTGTATGTGTGGTCTGTGTGTATAACAAGCGAGAGAGAGAAGCATGCATGGAAATGGAATTGAGTATTGAGGGGGGGGGGCCTCTGTCCTACCTTAATCTGTAGTATCTACAAGTGAAATGAGTGAGACTGCAGGCGCCGGGGTGGCATTCTTCTTCACAGTGACAGTCATATATATACACCGCCTGCGACTGCAAAGGGAAGGAACTGCTCCTGCTCCTGCTCCTGCTCCTCCTCCTCTCCCGGGGCCGGGGGTCACCTGACCTGCGGCTGCCTTTCTAGGCTAAAGAGTAGTGTAGTCTATAGAAGAAGAAGAAAGAAGAAAAAGTGAGGGTCTGAGTGTGTGGGTGAAGCTAGCTCTGCTTAGCTACATAATACTCTCACGCTGGATAGATAAACAGAGAGGGAGGGAGATGATGATGAGGCTCCTGCCCACGGCCGCCATCCATGCATCATCATCACTGCAGTCTCCCTCACCCTCCCCACCTCCCACTTCCACCGCTCCCCAATCCACCACCTCCCCCTTGTTGTGCCCCCACCCCGCCGTCATCCTCCCAGTTGAGTCCTCTCTCTTTCTCTATCTCCGAATCAAAAATTTTAGTCCCACCCGAATACTGAATACATATGCAAGCAGTCGTGCTCTTCCTTCCTGCTGATGTCGGTTTCTGGCCAACGGCCTGACTCCTTTCTTTTCTTGTTCTGGGTCGGCAGGGCCTTGGGAACAACACCGGGGACTACCAGGGCCTCGCATCCGCCCTCAAGAGCCGGGGCATCCCGTCGGTGGTGGTTGCCAGCGTCTCGCGCCTCGACTGGCTGAGGAACGCTGCTGGGCTTCTCGACCCCAACTACTGGAGGGGCACCCTCTCCCCCCGCCCGGTGCTCGACTGGTACCTTCGCAGGGTGGAGTCCGCCGTCTCCGAGGCTAAGCGACTCGCCCAAGGTGTGCTCGAGAATCTAATGTAGATGTTTTAGCACGGGAAAATTTCTTTTTAAAAAATCTTTTTTTTTATCTTTTTAGAAGAAAAAAGATATATTGTGATGTTGGTCATCTCTTTTGCGGGCGTGCCAGTCTGTTAAAACAGACAAATTTTATTCATGTATCAGGCGATTTGGGTGTCGTGTACTGGACCTTTCCCCGTCGACAAAACGACATTTTATTTACATTGAGAAAAACTCGAACACCTTTGATACATGGCTAGACTTGATTATCGAAAACATATTATGAGCAAGAAAGGCCCCGTTCACATCAAGTTCATCTTTCCATGTGGAGTTTGGCCATTCCGCCAATGTATCTATCCACATCGAGGACTGATTAGCCTTATTTCTCACAAAATTAGGACTGATTCATCGTTCCCGTGTTTCTGGGACTGATTTGCAATTTTTGTTCCAAAATGGTGGGTTGATTTATATTTTAAACTCAAAAAGTGGACTGATTTGCAAGATCTCCCCTTAAAACACGGACTGATTCATAATTTTCCATATTTTAGGGACTGATTTATGCATTTTGGCCATGTGAGGGTTGTTTTGTAATTTTTATGATCGGTAAGGGTGATTTTGTAATTTTTTCTAAACTCCTATCTTTTAGGACTTTTGTTCCTGAAATTTTTTTAACATTTGTTCATACGTCACAATGGTTAGATTTGAAATGATCATGCATCTTGGTCATTTGTGCAGATAAAAATGATACAGGGTTCTTTTGTAATTTTTCTCATGCAGAAAACATCAATATATCCACCCATGCATCACATAAAATCATCTCATGTATTTGTTTCCTTTTTAGAAAAGTCCATGGAGTTCTCTTTCCAAACTTATATGGACTGATTCATACTTTACATATCATGCATGTATCATGCACACACTTTCCATGTCATGCACTTGCCTTGAACAGAACAAGGCAAGTTTCCAGCCTTCAAACTTATATAAAACAGGGCAAGGCAGCACAGCAGCTTCTGATCGCAGCAAAGAGGGCCTTGGGCGATTTCTTGGAGCTCCCGGGCTTGGTGGCCAGTCTTCTCTTCCCCTTTTCCTTCTGGAGCTCCTCTCCTTTTATAGGAGTCTGGGAGTGGAGGTGGGCATCCCACCGGAAGATATTGCGAGTTCCACCGGGGGAACCTCCACCAGGTACGTCTTTATGCTTTCCGTTTCTGTTCCTCCCCCTCCTTTCCCTCCTTTTCTCTGTGCCGATGGGATGGGGAGCATCGGTGGAGGCCCACCGGGTGTGGAGGTCCCAGTGGGACTCCGGTGGTGTGGGGGTACCGGTGGGCCCCCCACTGGCTGCGCCCCTGGTGGGAGGCCCACCGGGTGCGCAAGCCCCGTGGGACTCCACCGGGTGTGGGGGCACCGGTGGGCCCCCCACTGGCCGCGCGGCCTGGTGGGAGGCCCCCGGCGCGGGAGCCCCGGTGGGACTCCCACCGGTGTGGGGGCACCGGTGGGGCCCCCACTGGCCGCGCGCCCTGGTGGGAGGCCCACCGGTGCGGGAGCCCCGGTGGGACTCCCACCGGGTTGGGGGGCACCGGTGGGGCCCCCACTGGCCGCGCAGCCCCGGTGGAGGGCCACCGGGTGCGGGAGCCTGGTGGGATGCCCACCGGGTGCGCACGGCCTGGTGGGGCTCCCACCGGTGCGCCCCTCTCCTGCTGGCCCCGGGAAGCCTTTAAAAACTGGTTCGTTGTCGTTTTCACCACGTGGACTTTTTTCCCTGGCGCAACGAGCAGTTTCTGTCGCTATTTCTGCTGACATGGGTATTTGACTGATTGTTTGGGCATGAATGCCATGTAGGACGGGTTCCGTTCCATTTGCCCACCTTGGACTTGTCCCCGGGATATGGGGTTGACTCATTTCTGTCCATGGTTAACCCCGAGGAATTTTTCTTTGACGTTCTGGAATGCACGGGACTGATTTCTTCTTCCGTCTCAGATTTATTCGGAAAACTTAAACGAGTGGTTTCATTTCATCCACTCATTCTGAAAATTCCTGAATAAGTACTTTGAGGGTTGTCCTTTCATCGAGGCTCGGATAAATATTTCCCCTGGCGTATTTGTTCCGAACATTTGGAACGATTGACCGGCGAAGATTCTATCCCGAGAATGGGGGGTTATATGGCTTCCGCCCCAACCCAATTCGGAATGACCTCCATCCAAGATTCGAATATGGGTAGAAGGCTATTTCTGTCTTCTACTGTTTATCCATATTGAGAATTCAGAACACATAATTTTCTGTCTTTCACGTGTTCTGAAATTTCTGAATATCCTGGACAATACATTTTGTTCTTTTCTTACACTTGTTCTTAATATCTGAAACAAGTGTTTTCCAATGTATTAGGGCCCGGGGAATATTTTATCCCGAGAATACCGGAGTTATGTGATTTCAGCCCCACCTGGTCTGGAATGGCCTGTTCATGCAGACGTATAGAAGAATGTTTCTATTCTCCGCCGCGTATCTCCTCCGGAAAATTAAGAACGGATATCTTTCTATCATTCATCTGTTCTGAAATTTTCTGAAAGCCTGGGATCTTTCACCCTATTCTGAAAGCAGGAATTCTCCCTCTTACTTTAAAATTCTGAATGCATGAAATTGAGGTTCCTTTTATCTGGAGCCCGGACACACATTTTTCTCCTCATATATTTGCTCTATTTATTTAAAAACAGTAATTTCTTTATGAGGAAAATTTTGTCAACAGTAGACCATGTGATTTGATTCCTCTTGCTAGATTCTTCATCGTTCATTGCCTAGTGCATTGGCTCAATCTGTGATTAGCCTTTAAGACTGTTGTTCGGTTACCAGATGATCGCTTTCCATCCGATATATTTGTTGCATAGGATTTCTCCATTTACTAGTCCGCTCTGATGATGTATGCAAGTAGGGAGGATTACAAATTGTTTGTGGTGGACAGATTTTTTTTTTGTGCACTAGCTCCTCCGTACTGTATTTTTTTCGTCTGATTATCCTTATGTTGTTTTATTGAACTGGATTAATGTGTTTAACAATGTGATAGACAAATGACATTTTGCTAATTGATTGCTGCCTACTCTACAAATGATAAGGTTGTTGGCACTAAGTTTCAGCAATTTATCTGAGAATAGCTTGTTCTCTTTTCTCAGTTTGAAGTTTAAGCTTTGGCAACCCATTGCAGTGGTGACTTGAACAAATTATGCTGTTTCTACACTTTATCATCTACGTACATTATACATTAGTTTGGATCTCAACCCACACTTCAGGGTTTGTCCCTTTTCTGGTAAAATCGCAAGGAATTCTTCATTAAGTCATGCTATGCCAAATGTTCACTGGGATGGAGTTATTCACTACAATGTTTTTGCGGAGTTTGGGAATGGCATGGATTTTTTTTTGGTTCTAGAAAGTGTTGCTTGTTATGCCATCTTTATACTTTATAGGGAGCTTTATAGGAGCAGAATAGGCTTAATTTTATGGCAAAGTTTAAAATTCTACATTGAAACACCAACAATGTCTCCAGTGGCATTCTAACTTTGATCACAGTACCTCGAAATACTCTTATTAGAACAGCCTAAGAGTTTGGAAGTTATATTTCTTTCTTTGATCAAACACACTTCCCAATAAATCTCCCTTCTTAAGTAACAAATTTATTCCGTGGAAACTGGTGGCCCTGTCGATTGTTTAGTGTTAAAGACAAGCTTGAATATAGAGTATGCATGGTCTACATTTGACTTGTGCGCTGCTGTTTAGGATTTCTGTTTCTGGTAACTTTTCTAGAGTGATTTGACAATTAAATCATGAAATAAATATTGCCCTGTAGGAGGAAGTTTATCTCTGATTGGACACTCAGCTGGAGGATGGCTAGCACGTCTCTATATGGAGGAATTTGGCGACTCTGATATTTCTTTACTCTTGACTCTTGGGACCCCTCACCTGTATGATTTTGTTACAGCATTTAGACATCTCCTTTATTATGTTTTTTTTAGACTTGGACACTGTTTTTTCCCTCTTTTTGGGTGGTAAATATTTCTCAGAACGTGGTTGCTGAATCAGCTTCATTAATTGATCTTTTCTTGGAATGTGAATTAATTGACCTTCTTAAATCTCTGATAAAGTGGCTTACCTACTGCTTCATCTTTTTGAAAAAGATTTGAATTTTTTTTTTCTTCTCCTGCAAATATCTATGCCTGATTCTCACAATTCCTGACATCTAATTAATATTATACCAAAGATGCAAAGAACAGCTTATAAATATTGGCAAACAATCCTTGAGATAAAAGGTGAACCTCAAAAAATGCAAAGATGGTTAGTTATAGGTAAATAATTTTCTCCTTAGTGCCCTAAAATTTGAGCTGAATCTGCACATCTGCAACCAGCTTACAGTTTTGTCTGTTTCTTTTCTAGTATATGTATGATATGTTGATTGAAAGGTCAGTGAGCCCAAATCTGAAAGTGTGAACAAGATGTTGCACTTCCACGGCAGTTTGATTTACCAAGATATGACCATTTCAGGCCACCGCCAAAGAGAGTGCAAGGAGTTATTGACCAAACAAGGGGTCTCTTAAATTATGTTGAAAAGAATTGTTCTCCTGCTGTATATACAACAGAATTGAAGTATGTATGCCTCGCTGGGAGGTAAGTTTGTCAAATTTTTACTTTTATTCACTATGTTTCTCTCTGTGATTCAGGACAAAGTTGCCCATGTTAATGCATGACATTTTAGTGTAAATGTTGATAAGTACTGCCTCTTTATTGTATATCTTAGTTCCATACTTAACATTATTGACCATGCAATTCACTTGAGTGGTTATTTTGTGTGTTCTTGTATGTAGATGTGTATATATAGAGAAACAGTTTACTTTTTGGGATTGTTGATATGTTTCCCAAAAATTAATGCACTAAGAGTTTCCCAATATCTTATAGTTGAAGAACACTTTTCTCCCAAATCTTATAGTTGAAGAACACTCTTCTCTCTTTATGAACCTGTGCATCTCAGGATTGACTTCACTCCTTGTCTGTGGGTAGTTTCTGTTCAAATTATTTGAGAATCAGTATAAAAAAAAAAGAGAGAGACTTGCTCCTCTCTATCTAAAGCGTAGTATTATCAATGCAAAAGAAAATCAGCAATTCAGTGGACTTCACCTTCCTTATGGTAATTGGTTTCATGACTGAGAATTATTCCCTCTTTTGGCGGCTTTGCCTAAAATTTCAATTCATGTAACATTATGCCATTTATTCTTCAGTTGATGGTTAATGCAAACGATTTCCTTACAATCTGAGCTTGCTGCAAGGCTGTGGTTCATCTCTGTTACTGTTTCAGATATATTAAAGGAGCTCGCTTAATTGGCAACTCTAACTTGAGTCAAGACTCATCGACCCTTGATGGCAATAACGAGGATGAGACTGAATCAGATGATGCAATTAACAAAGCCAAACTCACACCAGCAGCATCTACCCTCCGTGCCCGCTTCATTGGTCAAGGTTATAAGCAGGTAATTTGGTAATATCTTTATGTATAAAAATTTCAGACTTTGTACTGCATTGTCATTAAAAATATATATATGAAAGGTTCATAAAGTGCTCATACCTGTCTTACTTTAAAACTTTACTGCATTAACTAATAGGATCACGGGACCATAAGAGGACCACAATGACTGAGAAGCAAACATGATCTAGGAAACCAGCTAGGTGACATATGCCTTTCGCTTCCTAGATCCTAATGTATTATCAAAGTTACACCCTCCCCTGCCCAGCCTCAAGTTCATGAGCCTGCTATTTGTGTGAAAGAAGGGGTACACT
Organism: Colocasia esculenta; assembly: GCA_014218235.1. Classification (NCBI taxonomy): domain Eukaryota; kingdom Viridiplantae; phylum Streptophyta; class Magnoliopsida; order Alismatales; family Araceae; genus Colocasia; species Colocasia esculenta. The sequence goes on from JACBKR010000341.1 coordinate 114,357, forward strand.
GGAGAAAGGTCAAGAATACAGTCATCCCTCTTGGTGCTGGCATAATGCTCTTTTTTTTTTACGAATGGTTTCCTCAGCAGCAGTTCTGTGAAATTACACTGGAACACTTAAACAGCCATTTAACTCTCCGAAGTCATCTGTGACCATTTCAGTAATTTTGTGCAATCATGACCCCATTATGTTCAGTTTATTTTGACTTTTGTTTTGTTTTTTGTTTTTGTTTTTTGTTTTTTTTTTTTTTGGGGGGGGGGGGGGGAGAGTGGAGAAGGCTGAACATATCCACTTAACTTTAGCCCCTGTCACAGCCAATGTCGTGGGAATTTTCACAGACCCTTCACTACCCAAATTTACTCTGATGAAGTGCTTGGAACCTTCTTGTAAACAAATGATGTCGGGCAGCCAGTCATAAAACTTTGGGACTGCGGTGGATCCTTATTGAGTGTGATTTACCCTCTTCTTCGTCTGTCTATTTCTTGTCTATACAAATTGTTCAGGGAGTATAATTACTTGGGAAACCCTTGCTAGGGAGGGCCGAGCCACAGAGCAAAGCGTTGACCCACTCACAATTTCAACCGTATGCTGGTTGGAGCTTCCACTCCACAGTACAAGCTTTGCAGCCAGACTAACCTCAAAACTCAGAGGCCACATAGGCTAGTGCATGGTTTGCCGGATCGGATCGAATCGGTCCGATTCGGCGATTCCCATCGAATCGGATCGATTCCCATCTGATTCTCATGCGAATCGGTCCAATTTTGACGAATCGAGGCGGATAAGGAAAAATCCGATTCGCCCCGATTTTCCGATGCGGCGAACCTTGGGCTAGTGCACTCTATAGTCTCCTAAAAAGTCTCTAGACAAGGGAAGAGATATCCTGAATATTATTTCAAAATAAAAAGGAAATGTCAAGCTTCTAACCACTATGTGCCCATCTCGTGTAAGCAAGACTGCTCCTTGTCCTTTTCGTCTACCACAATATGTGCTCTTACTCGATCCCATAACGTGATAACCTGCAGGTTTGTGGGCGTGCGGATGTATGGGGGGATGGAGTGGTTCCTGAGATATCGGCTCATCTGGAGGGTGCACTTAACATCAGTTTGGAGGGAGTCTATCATTCCCCCGTCGGCTCAGACGACGGGCAGCGCCCTTGGTATGGTTCTCCTGCAGTGCTAGACCTGTGGATTCATCACCTTCTGGACTAGTGGGAGTTGTTAACCTCCAAACGACGGACCCCACCCCACGGGAGGAGATGTGAGCTCGCCGGAGCACACCCACAAAGTTATTCAGCTGCTGCCGATGCTGTCATCTTTTATTACCATCTGTGATTCTGTGTTTGCCGAGTGGCCGTCTTTCCTGAACGGACACATAACTGTACAACCGATGCAACTGAAACTAGACCGTCGTCGTTATCTTGTCGAGGCATTCGACGCTACTCTTGCATGGGTTGTGATTAGATGATCCACATATCTTTGTGAAGGAACATTTGATGTCTGGGTAAGATACACAGCCGTTTATAGACATAAATGAATGTGAGTTCGTCAACATAAAAAGGCAATCTATCTATCTGTGTCTAAGATCGCGGTCTTTGTGTTTTGCCCAAACCAACCGCGCGTGACAAAATATATAGGACTCCCAAATCTGGGCACTCTCGTCCCCATGGCCATCCTTCGATTGACTCATGTTGTCAGAGTGCGTTGAGGGCTCCTCCTCCCACCAGGTACAGCTTTAGGCCTAATTTTTTTTTTTTCTTGACAGGTACTTTAGGCCTAACTCAGTATTCAGGTTCTTCGCATAATATATTCAAACCTTCTGTGTCCGTAACGTTACTGCGAACGTTTGCCCATCTATCCACGTTCAACCGATTAGTGAGAAAAACTAAGGACCTGTTCTGATGACACTTATTAACAAAGCGTAGACTGTTTAAGTAATATCATAATTACAATTCGATTTTGTATTATCCTGTTATTTTATTAAAGAAATGTACATTATATTAAACCTGTTCTCCTTGCTTGTGGCCCCGCACACATGCATTAAACATATTCTCTCTCTCCGTCTCTCGTAACGGAATGACTTCCCTAGCAAATAATTAAGTTAAAGAACGCACCTCAAAAATTGAAACAACTGTGTTTAAGGAACAATGGGAAATCGCCAAATCAGCATATAACATGGCAACAGAAAGATGCATGGTACAGATATTGCGGCATTATAAGGCAGATTCAACACAGTCAGAGGCACGACCCCAAGTCGAAATATAAACAAGAGTATGATAAGTATGGTTAATAGAGGACCCCGAATGAGTCGAATGGCAAGGTCACTCACCTGCGGGTGGGAGGTCTTGGGTTCGACTCTCGGGGGGGGCTTACCTGGTTTGCACTCAATCCTCGAGGGGTGTAGATTCGGGGTTTTTTCGATCAAGTGGGGTGAGGGCGATACGGGTACACGGAAATTAGGGACTGCCAAGTTCTGACCCTGAGGCCCACGAACACCAATCTCTGAATCCACTAAACCACACGGGGCGGGGTTTCCTCGTTATCAAAAAAAATATAGTTAATAAACATTGAACAGTAAGCATAAACCTATGGAGGCGGTTCATAAGCAACTTGTCTTAAAAAAGATATATCCCCTCACTATAAGATGTAATTGGGATCTAGCAATATTCTTCCAAGATACAATCACAAATAACAAGATTAGTATCGCGCAATAACAAACTCGTTAAGTGAAAGTTAATCACGTTAAACCTAAATATCTACTTGTGTTCGAACTCTACTTGTTCGAACTGTAAATAGGGAGCAGAAAGCATGCACCAATGCAGTCTTGTTGTAGTAGGAGCGAGTGAGCAACAATGGGCCAACAAGCATTGGAGACGAAAGACCCTGCTGCTAGAGACGAGAGCGAGAGACGTCGAAGGTGAGCAATTCCATTATGATAGCCACGATCACTTTCAAACAAGAGGATATATATATATATATATATATATATATATATAGACTCAATCTCTCCCCCCCCCCCCCCTCCTTCCCCTTTTTATCAAATCTGACTGCGCACGCCCGACTCAAAACACGTCTCTTCTCTCCAGAAAAAAGGTAAAAATGAAGTTTAAAAAAGGAAGCCGAGAAGGCACGGCTCATTACCACCACTACATGCGTGTCCAACTCGGCTCAACCCAGTGCACGCGTGTAAGCCCTGCCCAGTCCAATTGACTCGGTGGGGGAACACCCGTGTGTGATCTTAGGCGTAATTCTAGTTATTTAGGAACATAAGGAGTTATAAGCCTTCTCCTTTTTTGTGATTTTCATAAATCTCCACATACATACACAAGGGCGTAGCTGCCCCTTCAAACCTTAAGTTCACCTATTCTTCAAAGCTCCCGCCCTTCTTCAAGCCAACAAGGACATACTGGGAATCAAACCTTGATAAGACATCCGGACAAGAAAACCCCCCTCTTTTCCTACTAACTATTCTTTGTACACCAGTTATCAGTTTACTATCCTATCAGATGCTGTCCAAATACCGAACGGAGATAAGGTTATGTTAAACAGTCATTTGCAAAGTGGAGAAAAACAATAAGTCAAAATGATGTTAGGTCACTTCTAAGCCTTGATGATGAAGTGCGGGTTATCAATCTAGCTATCTCTAACATTTCGACCTTGTCCTTTCAATCAAATATGCTCTTGAGCCTTTCATTGCAATTAATCTCCCTTTTGTTTGCGGGACTTGCATAAATTACCAATGTTGTATCAGGGTTTTACTTCATTTTCCAGGTACAAAATCCATGACAATAGGCACAATAAAGGAATCAAGCCGCACCTAACCACTGGAGTTGCCTCCCACCCTCATATTCTCCACATCTTCGGGAGCCCCTCTGTGGAGCCCTCCCTAACTCCCCCTCGTTCCCCTTTGGACGGGAAGGGGCTTTCTACTCCATCCCTCTGCTATCCGTAGGTGGTGTTCTCCTTTAGTAGGAGACAATTTTTTATTCTCCTACCCTTGTAGGAGGTTTTGATCTCCTTCATCAAGGGCTTTCCCCTTCCCCCTTCTCGTCCGAGAATCTTCGTCTTTGGCCTATATATAGGTGATTGTTCTTTCTCTCTCTCTCCCCCCCGGCACCCTCCTCGTGTGACCCTCTTTCTTTATATCTCTTTCTCTCTTCTCTCTCATCGTTGGAGTCGGAAGGGGAGAACACTCCACCGCCTTCTCTCTCCTCCCCTCCCAACCCTCTCTCTCTCTCTCTTGCTCTCTCTCCCCTCCAACACTTGCCCGCATAGCCCTCTCTCTCTTCTCTCTTATTGCCATAGGTGGAGGGGGGACCCCTCCCGCACCCCCTTCTCTCTCCCTTCCCCACCCTCTCTCTCTCTCTTATCCTCCCATAGTCCTCTCTCCCTCCTCCTCCCCCCCAACCATCTCTCTCTCCTAGTTAATATCTCCCTTCGCGTAACCCCCTCTGGCAATATGAGAGATCTAGAGAGAGAGAGAGGAGCTCATTCACTCATGGATATTCTTTCTCTTTTTACCTTTATTTTAACAGTTCTATTCATCTCCATACGGAATATTGCTCATATTTTAATGACAAACTAACCACAGAGATATAATTAATATTTTTTTATTTGAAGAGTATATAATATAATAGTTAGATTTCAGGAGTATATTGCTGAATATGAAAATTTTAAGAATATATATGTAATTTTTCCTAAATTATTTATCCTTAGGTTAAGATATCTAAATATATCTTACTTATTTTTAGGCTAAATTATTTTGAAACAAAAAAGAATGTATTCCTTATTTACGTAAAGATACATGTTGGGGTTGGGTAGAATTATCTCGTTGTTTACCGTTAGGTAATTTTCTATTACTCCTACTTAACTTATATCACCACCCAAAATCAGTTTCATTTTAATTATATATTTACATCTCAATACCCCACATACTCAAAATAAAATGGTTATCAAAATGAATCTTAATATAGAGAAATAAATATCCCGTGCACTATAATTGATTTAGTTCATCTCGCATATTCAATGGATGCACGATTTACAGGCACTTAGCGTTGAACTCCAAAAGCCCTTTTGAAAAGGGGTTAGTTTAGAATTAAATTGATTTAATCCTAGAGCAATCGAAAAAGTATTTGGAAAAATAAAAATTTTTTAACTTGAGTTAAAGAGGATTGGGTCAGAGTTAAATGGGGTTAACTTAATTTAATTTAACCCATCTCTTGAGGTGAAATAGAGTTAATTATCCATTCACAACCAATTTTAACTCTCCTACGTATGTCTCGTTGATTGCAGTTGATACTTTTTTGTAAAAAAAAAAGAAAAAAAAAGATTGCAGCAGACACCCCCCAACCTTCATGCATATATGGTATTAATATATATAGAATGTTGGCATCTTATTGTAATTTCGAAGTACGGTATTGACTATTTTAAAGATCTTTAATTATAATAATCTGAAAAGTAGTTTCATATATTTAATTAAAATAAATTAGTATAATTTAATTAATGATCATTATTATGTACGACAATCTTATTGGATAGCTACGTTTTAGTTGCGAAGCTTGTATACCATCTTAATATGCATCTGAGTATTACATGGTACAAAAAAATTAATAAAGAAAATGGTAGAGGATAGCACATGTACAATAATAAATAATAATAAAATATGGTGGAGAATATAAAATAAGAGCATTTTAGACATTAATGTAATATAAAGGTGGAGGGGTTTTTTTTTCTACAAAAAGACAAAACCAAAAAATAATAATAATCCACTTTAATTATGAGGTTAACTTCTCCGTTACTAAAACAAATGGCCCTATAATCCGTCATAAAACTAGTCTTTGAGTTGGGTTGAGTTAACTCTAATCTTTTTACAAGAGGTCCTTAAATTCTCGGAAGATAGAATATCAAATTAACGGGGATCTGAAAGACCCTAAGATGTGAAAAAATCTAACATATATATATACTAGTTCTGTTCCCATACATTGCATGGGTATTAAGAATAAAAAACTTTAAAAAAAAATTAAAAAAAAAGGGGGGCGGCCCCGTCCGCTGGCAAGCCGCCCCGCATGCAAGGTGGGCGACTTGGGCTGCCCCATTTTAAATTTAAAAATAAAAAATAAAAAAGAACAGAAACCCCTCCCCACCAAATTTTGAAAAAAAACAAAAACAAAATACAATAGGGTTCTCTGCTCGCCACGTGGCGGTAGAGAACTCTATTTTAATAGTACAAGAGATTATATTGACCTATACATATACACATATAATATTTTACCAACATAGTGTCTTATCTTCCCAAATTTGTTACAGTCGACCCTCGATCGTCATAAACGTAGTACGACCTCCACCTACGAAATATGGGTGATAAACCAGATTTTGGTGCATATGTTGTCCAGGAAACAAGCTTCCACAGACGCAGTGCGAAAACAAATAGGGAGAATTAATGATCAGTCCCTAGCAGGGATCTGACATTATTTTTAGGTCCCTGTCAGATTTTTCAAAGCCTTCTTGTCCTTACTTTATGTAGGACTTATTTTTAAGTCCCTGCTTTTAACCCCCGTTATCCTCCTCCGTTATCTCAAAAGTGTGTAACTGTTATCCCAAAAGTGTGTAACTATGTAAGTACGTACTTACACAGTTACATGTAAATCCTGTAACTGTGTAACTTATCTAGTTACACATATAACTGTGTAACTTATCCAATTACACATGTAAGTATGTAATCATGTAAGTATGTAAATCATGTAACTGTGTAACTTACCGAGTTACATATGTATATAAGTATGTAATTACATACTTACGCAGTTACACATGTAATTATGTAACTACATAGAAATTTTATAAGTTTGTAACTTTGTAATTTAGGGCTTATCTAATTACATACTTACATAGTTTTAGAAGGATTTATCTAGTTATTTTAATTCGTAATATACCAAAAGTGTATAACTGCGTAAGTACGTACTTACACATTTACATGTGTAACTGCGTAAGTATGTAAATCGTGTAACTGTGTAAGTATGTAATTACATACTTACGCATTTACACATGTAACTATGTAACTAAATAGAAATTTTTTAAGTTTGTAACTCTGTAACCGTTATCCCAAAAATATGTAACTATGTAAGTACGTACTTACACAGTTACACACTTACCCAGTTCCAGGATTTACATAATGTGTTCCAGGATTTACATAAACATTATGTAAATCTAGAAACTGGGTGAGTGTGTAACTGTGTAAGTACTATACTATGTAAATCCTATAACTAGGTAAGTGTGTAACTGTGTAAGTAAGTACTTACACAGTTATATAGTTACATGTAGCACCCTTGATTTTTAAAATCCAAATAAAAATAAATTTTCTATTTTTATAAATAAGGAAAATAGAAATTATTGAACAAAAAGGGAAATAAATATAATTAGAATGATTTAAATCAAAGCCCATTAAGCTAAATTAGTAATGAGATGTACTAATGGTCCTAACATGGTTTATTGGGCCCAAAAGAGGAGAGCCCATCATGGGATGTGAGGTAATTAGGTTAAATTCGTACTTGATTAATTAAATAAATGAAAAAGTGTTAAGATAAATACTAAATAGCCCATATATATCCTAAAAAAGAGTCATATACTTACCCTAACCCTCTACCCACGAAATTAGATCTGGTCTTAGTCTTATTAGGTGATAAATAAGAGAAAGTGGGAGATAAAGAAGGAAATTCGGAGTTTAATGGAAGGGAGGACTCTTAGAATGGCTAGGACTCCTATAGTTAGACATATACCCCCAAATTCGTCCCAACCAAACCCTAGTTCGTGTCTAAGCTCTTGGGAGACGAAGAGGAGAAGTTCTGGACGAAGAGCAAGGAGAGGAGGAAGCTTGGAGCTTGGGTTTTCTCTTCTTTTCGTCATCAAACTAGGTTTTTCTTTACAGCAAGCAAAGGTAGACAATCTCTCAAGCTAAATTCGTGTAAAAATTACCCTAGGAAGAGTTCATGATCTCGAGCTAAAGTCCTTTGGGTTCGCTCTATTTCGATCTCCCATGAGGGAGAATTAATTCTTTGAATCCCTGTCAGATCCATGCACCTGACCTTTCATGTTTGCTTGTGAACCTCGTGTATACTTGACTTCATGCCATGAGAAAATTCTCATAAATACTACTTCATGTTAGCTTTCGAACGCCTCTAGTTTGCTTAAATTTCATTATGTATCCATCTCTAATTAATTCATTGAACCTTGACTATGTCTGTTTAGGTCATTGAAATGTAACTGGATCATAGCATGTCTAAACCCTGTCTATTTTCAAATTAATCATGCATGTTGATAGACCTATATGTCTACTTTTGTTTGAAACTGGTTTCATACTTTTTGGACCTCTAGACGATTTAATATCGAATTTTGAATAACTATGTGTCAGGCAGACCCACCTGGAAAAAAAGGCAAAACCCCTTTTCTGGGTTCGGGCGGCCCTCTAGTGTCGCGACGGCACGATACGCCGCGACAGCGGAAGGTGTCACGACGCTAAGATCTGTCGCGTTCTGAACGCGACTGGGCTACTCGTCGCGACCTGCCCTCCGATCCACCCCAGCGCCCGGTTCAGATTATCGCGACCGGACCTGGTGGTGCGACCTTATTGCGACCCTAGACCCTGTCGCGACATGATCTTGAACGCGACCCGAACTTGTGTCGCGACCTGGACGCGACAGACTCCTGTGTCGCGTTCTGAACAGAACGTCTAGAACCTGCAATTTACACATATAACCATACTATACATGTCAATTAAACCCTGTGTTATCTTAATTAAGAGCTGTCAAGGTGAAATTTGACTTGCTAATTGTTAATGAATATTTTTACATGAAATTAACTAAACTAAAAGCCATGTGCACAATCATGCTTGCTCTCTTGATTTCATCTACACTTGCACACACTAAACGTTAATATATGCCATGAGATCTTGTTATTTCACTCAATAATATATCTGATAATAAGTGAAATTAATTACTAAATTTCCCTATTTAATTTAATTATACTTGTTTCTGTTTTACTCGCTTGTTTCATATACCGTTATCGTTTTCCCTCGGCTTCGAGCACTCGAGGCACGACGGACCAGTTTTCTACACACTTTCTCTTGACTTGGATCACCTCTCCACCGGAAATACTCTCGACTGGACTAGGGAATCCTTGTCAAGACCTCCGTAAGTCTTCTTGGCTTTGGCGCACGTCCTTAGTCAATGAGCTGGTTGTACCCCAAAACTCGTTACATCCTAGGGATCAGTACGATCCATGCCTTAGTATTTTTCCTTCTCGTTTTGGGTACATGCCAGACCACCTGACCCGTGTACACGACACGGCTAAGGGGGCAGTTGTGATTTCTACCAGATTGCCGGCACCCGACCTGGTGCTGTGCAACCGTTACTATCAGAATTTCACATGTTTTACGGAATTGTCCCTATCTCATCTAATCTTTATATCCTCTCTTCTGTTCACGTTCTCTCTATACTCTCATCTATCTCATCTAGTATTCTTATCTCTTCTTGGTACTCTATTGGCCATTCTTTGTGATTGTTTAAGATAAAGAAATGACTAATGCCAGCGCAATAGAGCCCGATCAGGTCCTGGGAGGAGCGCCCGAAAAGTGCCAGTGCTCATGGGAGTTAAAATGATCAAGGATGTGTTACGGCATGCATCCAGTGCCAGTTTACTATCTAGATTAATCTATGACAATCAAAGTACTATCTCTACAAGTGCAAGCGTGATCATTACTAGTGCACCGTTGTGCAATTTACATGTTATAACATTACATGGTCATTCTATTGTCGTTCTCGTTGTACTATTTTCCCTGTGCCAGTTGCTATTGTTCTCTTGTTATCATGACATGCTCTACATGACTTTACTCTCTAGTTAGCTTGCCATTAAAATATTAATTATTTAAAGCATACTTGTGTTTATGAGATATTAAGTCCTACTAGGCGTTATTCGCTCATCCTGCGTATTTGTTTAATGTGTTCAGGTGAGTCGAATAGAGACGACCACACTTACGAGGACGGGAATTACATAATTACAGAGTTACAAACTTATAAAATTTCTATGTAGTTACATAATTACATGTGTAACTGCGTAACTATGTAATTACATACTTACATGTGTAACTGGGTAAGTTACACAGTTACAGGATTTACATATTTACATGATTACATACTTACATGTGTAACTGGATAAGTTACACAGTTATATATGTAACTAGGTAAGTTACACAGTTACATGATTTACATGTAACTGTGTAAGTACGTACTTACGTAGTTACACACTTTTGGGATAACAGTTACACACTTTTGAGATAACGGAGGAGGATAACGGGGGTTAAAAGAAGAGACTTAAAAATAAGTCATGTATAAAGCAAGGACCGGAAAGCTTTGAAAAACTGACAGAGACCTAAAAATAATATCAGATCCTTACCAGGGATTGTTCATTAATTCTCCCAAACAAATATCTTCACCGTTGGGTTTGTCAAAATTATCATCAGAGTAATCATATGCTGCAGATTTGACGTCAATTGACAGATTATGGTCATGATAAATTCTCAAATCATCTCAAAAACTCTGTTACAATCACTTTTGAAACTCACAAATGAAGATATTATAAATGTTCTTCTCTTTTCTATTTTTTTTCTTTCAAAATTTATTTTTTAAAAAATTAATTAATATTTTTATTTGAAAAATAAAATAAGGAAAAAAAATAAAATTTCAATCATTAAAATTTATTTTTCACTTTTCCATTCCCATTCACAAACGGTGCTTGCCGTTTTTTATTACTTACGAGAACCAAATAAGGAGTTTTACTTCAATAACGGGAAGAAAAAAGAAGGGAAATATAAAAGACAAAAAAATAAAATCGAAATTTACCGCAAACATTACTCATTATTATTTGAGATGCCACGGGGGTGAAGAACGCGCACAAAAGAAAGCTTATTAATGTCCCAACTTTACAATTAATGATCCGGAGCTTCTCTGTTTGCTGAGATAGGAAAATAATCAACTTTTAATAATCTTATCTATCTGAAATTTATCGGGTACGAACAGACGAAACTTTTATAGGATGTGATCTCTCTCTCTCTCTCCTCTCTCTCTCTCTCTCTCTCTATCAATCGTCAAGTCGGATGCCTTGAAGCAAGCGCCTGGATGTTGGTAACCCGTCAGATCATGAGAAAATCTCATCATCCTTCACAAAACGTGGACCCTCGAGTCCTCTTCCTCATCTTCCGAGCGTAGGATCGCGAGAAAGATCTCCTTTTCTGATCCCCAAAACTGTCCGAATTGTGAGAAAGAGGAGGGAGATCCTGACTCCTGAGGGAGAGTGAGAGAGAGCGCGAGGAGAGTTGACGTCGGGAGGAGGTGGTGGTGTTGTCGGGTTCTGAAGAACCCGGGGGCCGCGGCGATGGGTCGTGGCGGTGCCGTGGGCTGCGACGGCGGGGAGGAGGCGGCGTGGCGGGCGCATGGGGCCTTGGTGGCGGTGCAGCTGATCAACGGCGGGTACCACGTGATCACCAAGGTGGCCCTCAACGGCGGGGTGAACCAGATCGTGTTCTGCGTCTTCCGGGACCTCCTCGCCCTCTCCATCCTCGTCCCTGTCGCCTACGTCCGCGAGAGGAACCAGTACAGTCCCCCCCCCCCCCCCCCCCTCTCTCCCCCTTTCAAACCCCATTCCTGGGTCAAAGGATTTCCTTTATTAAGCCAATTGCTTACCTTCGCCACCCCATTAATGCGAATTGTCCTCATGTTATGTGTGAATGTGATATGTTGCTCAGATGAAGTCGACAATTAGTGGGGGAAACGTAGCACAAGGAATTCAGACACCTCTTGGTTAACCTCCATGTCCACCCTCATGCTATCCGTCGCCAAGAACACATTCCTCCACTCAGATTTGCTCATTTTTTCACCCGCTCTGCCTTTTCTTTTGGCTGCCAAGATATGCTAGTACGTCATTTACAGCAGGCACGTCATTTGTTTTCTTTAGATTGCTTCGCGCAAATGAATTATTCACTTGGCACTTAAGTCCCCTCAGGTTCTATCGCTCATTTGTGACCGAGATCAAAGCCTTACAATAACCAAGGAAACTTCTTTCGTGCACGATCATAAGACCAACGAGACCTATTGGTCACTTAAAACCTCTCAGCCTTATTGTATAGACTTGTGAAGGGAACTGCAGACGATTACTTTATCTCATTGCATGATCTCTGCTGTTTTTTGTTGATCCTTTTCTATTATAGATAACGAGGAAGTCAATGATGAGGTCCAAGGAGTCCAAGGAGATCCAAGGATCAACTTCTATTTTACAATAGATGCCTGTTATCTTAATCATGAGATAATGTTCCCTGGTAACGAGTCACTTTTCCTTTCAACTTTACAATTTCAAGTTCAGGAACATATGCCAATGTCTTGCAAACATGGTTTATGGTGTACTATATCTTTTCCTAGTTTTGGGTTCCTATTTTGTGTAGGTCGGCCTACCGGCCTTGTCCTCCTTTGGCTTGCTTGTATTCATATACTAGTTCTATGCCCGTGCATTGCACGGAATATTGTTAGGTTTGAATTAATAAATTTTCTAAGTAGTATACATGAGGGTAATATTTTTTATTATTTATGAAAGTAGATTTTGAATAAAGACGTGAGTTTTTAGGAATGGAGAGATGTTTAATGAGAAAGAAAAGAGAGGGAAATTATATTAGCAAGTTTTTAATAGTTTAGAAGGGTGAGAGTGAGATTGAGAGTTTTTTGAACGTTTAGATATATTTTGGGAAAGTTTAATAGGAGAGAAAGTTGAAGAGAGAGAGTAGGAAGATAATTATTTAGTTCATTTAAACTACATGTATTTCTATTTTTAGGGAGGGAGATATTATGGAGAGAATAGGATTGTCCTGGTGCAGCCACGTGGTAGCACCAAGACTGAGTTATATTATATTAGTATAGATATAGAGATATACCATACGAGATACTAGAGACCTCCAGTTCTTCCATTTGCCCTGTTGTTGCATGCTGTTTTATTTGTACATTTTTTAAAAACTTTTAGGTACTTTGATTAATCTGGTCACTCCAGCACTTTCCAAGGAAAAAAAACTAGGGCCTTCCTTGCACAATAAACCCTAGATAAGACTGATAAGTAACTAGGCAGTTATAAGTTGTATATTCTTTCTTCACTTATTGTTGCACTCCTTGCTTCCTATGTGGCTTGCAGTAATATAATGGCATGTTGATTTTTCTCTCCCAGCATGCATGACTAAGTAGTTTTCTTTACTTACATAGTGAAATTGTGCAAATTTGGTAACCTTACTGATTTTGCTATTGAATGTTGCTACTGTGTAAATTTCTTATATGAGATGGAATATGGACGAATTGTTGCAGGAAACAAGATTTCATGGGTTTTTTTTGTTCCTTGAATTTGGCAGAAGGGCTCTTCTTCCGCATACTAAACGCCTTCTTGTGTCGTTTTTCTTTCTTGGCTTAACAGGGTAAGTATTTAGTGCGGCTATTTCAGGTCAGTGACTTTTGTGGATTTTGCTCAAAAGACTTTTCAGGATAATAAATTTTGTTTGTTAATTTCAACAGGATATTTGGCAATCAGCTATTATTTCTCCTTGGTCTTAGTTACACTAATCCAGCCTATGCAGCAGCGATTCAGCCTGCCATACCAGTTTTTACGTTTATATTAGCTGCAATAATGGGGTATTACTTATTTACTTTGCTCCTGACCATATCATGTTCTAACTTCTGTTCCTTGTTTCCTGGACTAAAATGGCTTGGTGAATTTAATTGATGCAGTACGGAACCCGTCAATCTGCTCACAAATGAAGGGCGGGTGAAGGTTGGAGGTGCAGTGGTTTGTGTATCTGGAGCTGTGTCAATGGTCTTGTTCAGAGGGCCAGCTGTAATTGGAAAGGGATATTTGGACCTGGCGTCTCAAAGTGAGATAAGTGCAATGCCTCAACCAGAACCCACTGGATGGTTGGATTCTGGGTTAACTGGTTTTGGTTTTGAACGGTGGCACATTGGTGTTCTATGTTTGATAGCAAACTGCCTTTGTATGGCAACTTATCTTGCCCTACAGGTATTCCAATTATAAGCTAGTTAAGAGTTACACTAAATGTTAATTGTTAAGACCATTGGTTACGACTGTGTCTATAGCCAATGATGCTTGGAGTGGCAGAATGATGCAACCTAATTAATGGTTTAAATGCATACTACCCATGTTCCCATGCATATATTTGTGTGTGTATATATATGTATACATATGATTTCCCGCTGTATTTTGTTCCGCTGGCTGTGCACAGATCAATCCTCCTGTGTGGCACCTTTGGTGCACATTTGGTATGTGGATAAGAGAGGAGGGGAAATGCATGACTCATCCCAGGTTTAGTTATCCTTATTCCTTATCCCCTTGTCGTTTGGTGTGCATAGAGGATATCCTGATTTTGAATTTCATTCCCTGTTTGGTAACAATGGGCATAGCAACAAGGATGAGATATTCTAGTTTTGAGAGTCATCTCTTAACCTGTGTTTGGCAAGGAAAACCTACGGAACATTGATAGCATTAAATTGTCGATAATTTTACCCTCTTTAACCGCGAAAGGGAGAGGGGACCCCTTGAATGCTGTTTGGCTGAGGATAAGTTGGGACTTAGAAAAGTTGTCACTGTCGTCTCATGTATTTGAGCAATAATGATCATGTAGTTGAAAAATGGTTATGTTCATGGCAACAATCATGATCGTGTGTTATGTTTGTTCATTGTTTGCAACCTACTTATGTCTTATGTTAATTAATGCTAAATAACTGTTTACAAGCCACTTTGGTTTTTCTTTAGTTAGGAAAAATACCCATGCATAATATCACATATAGTGTGTGATGTGGGACGGGAAGGGGGGAAAGAGACCGAGAGGGAGAGAAGGAGAGAGGGTCGCCGGAGAAAAGGGGGGAGGAAGGGAGAAAGGCCAGAATCCACCGGAGGAGGGGAGAAGGGGACATGGGCGCACCCCTCAAAGCAAAGACTAGGCCATTCTTTCTTTTTTTTCCCCTTCAAACATTCATCTCCCAAACGTGGGGGGGTTACACATATTTAAAGACCCACATGGCCCTTCTCACCTACCAAGGACCCAAAAGACCAAAATACCCCTTTCTAAATACATAAAATTTTAAAAGAGAAAATTACATCAAGTGGGCCTCTAATGGGCCAAACAAAGTAAACAAATGGCCCATGGATCCTTTGGTGCAATTTTTCGATTCCCATCATTCTCCCTTGATTCGAGAAAACTCGTCCTCGAGTTTTGAAGTGTTGCAATATCCATACAAGAGGCAGGGGAATAATAAAGTCATGCATTAGCAAAGTCACTGTAGGGATATCCAACCTACTATGCCTTCTGAAAAGTTGTAATCTGCATAGAATGTGTGTGTCAAGATCGCACCATATCATATCATAGTTGCACTGATCTCTCATAAAATCTTGCAGATCGCTGATAGCTGTCAATGACGGGCTTATCTCAAATACATCATCACATATCAAATGAAACCCAGACTCGACGAATAAGTCTTGATCCCAAGCATTAACATAAACAGTCTTCACACATACACGATCAGTAATAGTCACCAACTCCAATGGCTTTTTATTAATCACGGTCTTCTCTGGAAGCACTGGCTTGGCAGCAGTAGAAATATACTTAGGAAAAGAAAATTTACCTCCTAAATGTGGTGGCTGGATAATACACCTAGACTGGTTTGAGTTAATAACAACATGTCGCTTTTCCAACCACTCTTTTCCCAAAGTAATGTAGGATCTCGAGGGATCAATAGTGCACCATGCTCCATCAAAATATTTAATTGATTCCATCTGAGTTTTACCTAAAATTTTTAGGTGAAACTTTACAAAAGCTTGATCATCATCAACAATAATCTCTCCAATTTGCAATAATTATCAACAATAGTTTGAGAAATATAATTATTCTGATTCTCCTCATCGAGTACTATCTTTGTCGGCTTCTCATTTAGTAGACGGATGTGGAAGTTAAAATTCATGTTGCATATGTGTAAGAGATTACCCAGACTGAGACTAATAGTGTGGAGGCAGAGGGACTTCTGCAGGTCGCGGGCCGCCGATTGACTGGAATTCGGCGAGACGACCACAACGGCGCAAACGGCACGTGAAACTGAGCTCAGACCATAGTTGTCAAGGCGGACGCTTAGGCGGCGCTTAAGCGCCAAGGCGCTTCCTCAGCCGCCTTAAAACACCTCGCCTTTCTAAGAGGAGAAAAGGCGCCGCTAAGGCGGCCAAGGCGCACGCCAAGGACGCTTGGGCGCGCCTAGACCCTTTAGGGGTCCGCAATATCCCACTTAGACAGTAGATTCAGGTCGGTTTTCAGGGCTGAGTCCAGCCCGATTCCAGGTAATAATTTGTTGTTGTTTACCTGAATATCATTTAAGTAAATGTATAATTTGTTGTTTCATTTACTTAAAATATTACATGTAAATAAGGAAATACCCCCCATTTGAATCCAATAAAAATATCAAAAAAATCATATCTCTTACCAAAAAAAAAGTCAACTCTCCAATCGAAGAAGAAAATCACGATTTCGATGATTTTAGCGAAATGCTAACTTTCTAATCTCTCATAATTTGACCTATCTAAAAATTTGATAATTCAAATAAACCATATGGAACACTAAAAATTCAAAGTCCGGTAAAAAAAGTCAAACGTGCATATGACTTCTCCAAGGGAGCCGCTCTCTTACTGACAACACTTAGTCTGTTTGAGATCTCTCAGGATTTGGTCAAACTTAAACTATCATCACCCAACACATGAGACTTGTCATTTTCTAGTTTCTTTTCAATTTTTAGGCATATTGTGGGATTATGTAATGGACTCATTTAGTTTTTACTTGTTTTAAGTGTGTTAAGATATTGCACTTCTTATTTTTATTTAACATATTTACATGTATGTGTATTGCTTGTTTAAAAGTTGAAAATTAGTTTTCTGATGATAGAATGATATTTGCACTTCTTGTTCTTATTTAGTGTGCTTATTTTTGAAGATGTCAATTTATATTTTTTATGACTTATGATATATAATGTGAGTTTGTTTACTTGGAGTTTAATTTTTGTTGCTTTCATTGTCTTTATGTCTGTCATATTATGATATTTTTATTGAATTTTCATCATTATATATATTTATAGATACATAAATATCATGTAAGAGGGACACTTGAAAACAACTCATACTTGGTTCCGTCCTAAACGCCTAGGCACCGCTTAGGCGAGCGCCTAAGCGCTTAGGCGATCCGAGACCCCACCTACGCCTTGGTCGCCTTGACGCCTTGACAACTATGGCTCAGACGAGCCCTCCACGCTGGCGGTGCAATAAAGCTCCTGGTGCATCGTTGGTACTGTAGCAGACCGGCTACTGTAGCGAGCCGGGTCGAACCGGCCTAACCCGGTTCGCTGGCCTCTTCCTTTATCCCCCTCCCCGCGTCATGCAGAGAGGAACCAGAGGAAAGAGGGGAGAGGGAGGGCCGCGGGCGAAGGCGGTCGCGGGCGATGGCGGCTACTGGCAGAGCCGGTGAAGGTGGCCGGGGCTCCGACATCTGCAGCGGTTGCCGGCGGAGCTGGCGCCGATGGCTCCTCTTCTCTTCCCTTCTTCTTTCTGTCGAAGCCGTGAGAGGAGAGCGAGAGGGAGGGGGGCTATGCGCAAAGGGGTTCTGGGGGAGCTGGCGTGGCCCGGCAGTGGCGTCGCGAGCAGGGGAAAGGCGGCGGGGGAGGGGTCGCACGCGGAGGTGAGAGTGGGCTCCGCGAGAGAGAGAAAACGGGAAGGGTGAGAGAGAGGCCGAAGGGGGGGTGTTGCGACGGAGGGGGAGGGAGAGAGATGCGCAGGAGTGCAGGGGTGGGCTCTGATGGGCGCGGGAGTGAGAGAGAGGGGGTCGCGGGGGAGAGAGACAACGCATGGGAGAGGGAGGAGGAGTTCTACGCGGGGGGTTTCCGGTGATGGGGAGCACTGCGCGGGGGACTTCCGGCAATGGGGTTCTGCGCAGGGGGAGGGAGAGATGGAGACAAGACCGCGGGAGGGAGAGGACAGGAAGATGGGGAGATGACCGGGAGGGTGATGAAAGAGAAGGCAGCGGGGATCGTTGTCTGCTCTGATACCAGGATGATGGGGACGGAAAGGGGGGAAAGAGATCGAGAGGGAGAGGAGAGAGGGTCGTCGGAGAAAAGGGGGGAGGAAGGGAGAAAGGCCGGCCACCGGAGGAGGGGAGAAGGGGACAGGGGCGCACCCCTCAAAGCAAAGACTAGGCTATTTTTTTTTCTTCAAACATTCATCGCCCAAACGTGGGGCGGTTACACGTATTTAAAGACCCACATGGCCCTTCTCACCTACCAAAGGCCCAAAAGACCAAAATACCCATTTCTACATACATAAAATTTTTAAAGAGAAAATTACATCAAGTGGGCCTCTAATGGACCAAACAAAGTAAACAAATGGCCCATGGATCCTTTGGTATAATTTTTCGATTCCCATCTCGTGGCAGTGGGTCTCGGGATCGCTGTTTCAAATGCCAAGGGATCAGTCACTTTGCTGCTCAGTGTCCGTCTACGGCCCTGACTATAGAGGGTGCTCATCCTGAGGAGGCCACTCCTGTGGTACATCATGTGAGCTATGAGGCAGGAGATGACCTGGCTGCAGAGTTTCATGCTGATGGAGAGCATACTGAGTACTCTCAGATCGAGCATACCCCTACAGGTCATGTGGAGGAGCCTGTCGATGAGGGTAGGCTTGGAGTTGTCAGGTGTATTTTAGCTCAGCCTGTAGAGTGTGATGATTGGCGTCGCACTTTCATTTTTCACACCTACATTCGACTGGATGGAAAGGTGTGCAAAGTGATCATTGATAGTGGAAGCTACATTAACGCCATTTCTTCTCAGGTTGTCGCCCATCGTGGGTTGACTTTGGTTGACCACCCTCGCCCATATCGTGTTTCATGGGTGGATTCTACTTCCATTCCGATTCGGACGATGTGCCACGTTCCGATCTCTTTTCCCTTATACTGTGGGAGGGTTTGGTGTGATGTCTTGCCCATGGAAGTCGGGAGCATTATCTTGGGAAGCCGTGGATATATGACATGGATGCGGTCCTCTACGGCCGATCCAATGTATCGAGTTTTTCCATGGCGGCGCCCTTATCACTTTGCAGCCTTCTCGACCTACGATTTTGGCTTCTCATAGATCAGCCCAGCCTGTGCCCCCCCCCCTCCTGTGTCCACAACCCATGGCCCTCTACTTCCCCACCCCCCTGTCCCTTCCCTAGCTCCTCTCGGAGGCCTTCCACCTATGGCTGGCACGAAGCCCGAGAGCACTTCTGTTTGCTCTAGTCCCAGTCAGCGGTAGGTTAGGCCCCCTTCGGCTAGCCCCACTCCTGCTAGCCCCACCCCTACAGGGAGCACGAGCACTGTCATTGTCTCTATCCTTGGGGCACCACCTCCTGTGACCTTGCAGTTGATTAGTGCTCATGACCTTCATCAGGAGCTTGAGGAGTTGGAGTGCCTCTATGTTTTGATGGTGAGACTTGATGAGGGCGATGTTTTGAGTGACACCCCCCCTGAGTTAGCTTCCCTCTTAGAGGAGTTCCAGGATGTATTCCCTGATGATCTCCCGGACGGATTACCACCTATGCGTGACATCCAGCACGCCATTAATTTGGTTCCGGGATTCACATTGCCCAACTTGTCCCACTTCCGCATGAGTCCAGCTGAGTTTGCGGAGCTTCGGAGGCAAGTTAAGGAGCTCCTGAGGAGAGGTTTCATTCGTGAGAGGTTGAGCCCATGTGCTGTACCTGCATTATTAGCTCCGAAGAAAGATGGCTCTTGGAGGATGTGTGTTGATAGTAGAGCCATCAACCGCATCACGGTGAAATACCATTTTCCCATTCCCCGTCTGGACGACATGTTAGACATGATGGCGGGAGCCACTGTATTTTCAAAGATAGATCTTAAGAGTGGTTATCACCAGGTTCGGGTTCGACCTGGAGATGAATGGAAGACGGCCTTCAAGACTAAGGACGAACTTTATGAGTGGTTGGTCATGCCTTTTGGGCTATCCAACGCCCCTAGCACTTTCATGCGGCTCATGACCTAGGTGTTGAGGCCCTTTATGGGGATATTTTTGTCGTGTACTTTGATGACATCTCATCTTTAGCCGCTCCCGGGATGACCATTTGGACCACCTTCGTCAGGTATGCCTAATCTTGCGTCGAGAGAGTTTGTTTGGGAACCTCAAGAAGTGTGCTTTCTTGAATGATCGAGTTGTCTTCTTGGGGTTCATAGTGTCTAGTGATGGCGTCTCTACTGATCCTGAGAAGGTCAGAGCGATCGTCAAGTGGCCTGAGCCCCAGTCTGTCCACGACGTGCGCAGTTTCCATGGATTGGCCACTTTTTATCGTCGATTTATTCGAGGATTTAGCACCATCATGGCCCCGATCACTGGCTACATTCGTAAGGAAACTTTTGTGTGGACTAAGGCCGCCGCCTCAGCCTTTCGTGACATCAAGACACTCATGACCCAGGCACCAGTTCTTCGATTGCCAGACTTTTCGAGGGTGTTTGAGGTCTCCTGTGATGCCTCTGGTGTCGGTATAGGTGGGGTCTTGAGTCAGGAGGGCCACCCCATTGCATACTTCAGTGAGAAATTGAATGATGCCAAGCTGAAGTACTCCACTTATGATAAGGAATTCTATGCGGTAGTGCAGGCCTTGAGGTATTAGAGACACTATTTGCTACTGCAAGAGTTTGTCCTTTACTCAGACCACGAGGCCCTCAGGTTTCTCTACACCCAGAAGAAGCTAAACCCTAGATACAATCGTTGGGTTGAGTTTCTTCAGGTCTACACATTCGTCTTTAAACATAAGGCGGGTGTGGAGAACCGAGTGGCGGATGCGTTGAGAGTCGACGTACCTTTCTCTTATCCCTCGTCGGCGCGGAAGTCATGGGTTTCAAGAGGCTTCGTGATGAGTATTTGGGTTGTCCTGACTTTGGTGTGATCCGCACTGTCCTTCAGTCTGGTCCCTCCTGAGAGCACCCTGATTATATCCTTCGGGAGGGCTATCTTTTCCGTGGAGTTCGGTTGTGCATTCCGCGAACTTCTGTTCGTGACTTTTTGATTTGAGAGCTCTATGCTGGGGGTCTTGCTGGCCACTTTGGCCGGAACAAGACCATTGAGTTAGTCGAGCACCGCTTCTTTTGGCCTAGCTTGAATCGCGATATGGCTCATATTGTTGCTCATTGTCGCACATGCGCTTTGGCGAAGCAAAGGAAGCAGAATATGGTCCTGTATACTCCCCTTCTTGTGCCTGATCGTCCGTGGCAGGATGTTAGTATGGATTTTGTTTTGGGTTTGCCACGGACCATCCGCCGGCACTATTCCATCGTAGTGGTTGTTGATAGGTTTTCCAAAATGGCTCATTTTATCCCCTGTTCAAAGACCTCTGATGCGTCTCGCGTAGCTCATATTTTCCTTGAGGGCATTGTGCGTTTGCATGGGCTACCGAAGACCATAGTCTCAGACAGGGATGTGCGATTTGTCAGCTATTTTTGGAAAACTTTGTGGCATCTGATGGGTACGAAGCTCAAGTTCTCCACAGCTTATCACCCCTAGACCGATGGGCAGACCGAGGTAGTTAATAGGAGTTTGGGTGATTTATTGCGTTGTCTAGTTGGGGAGCGTGAGCGTAGTTGTGACCAGGTCTTACCACATGCTGAGTTTGCATATAAAATTTCGGTCAATAGGTCTATTGGCATGAGCCCATTTGAGATTGTCACCGGCTATAGACCTAGGGGACCCATAGACCTTGTTCCTTGAGCCATTTCTGCACGAGTGTCTGAGTCTACACAGTCTCTGGCCGAGCATATTAGGAGTCTGCATGATAGCATTCGTCGTCAAATCGAAATCAGCAATGAGCACTACAAGAGAGCGGCAGATGCACATAGGCGGCCACAAGAATTCCATGAGGGTGATTACGTTATGATCAGGGTCAGACCTGAACGGCTTCCTTCGGGAGTCGTGAAGAAACTGCAAGCTCGAGGAGCTGGGCCCTTTAAAGTGTTAAAGCGAATTGGGTCGAACGCGTATGTTGTTGACTTACCACCAGACTATAGTTTTAGTTCTACATTCAATGTCTCGGATTTGGTAGCATATCGGGAACCAGCAGTGATACCCAGTGAGCCTTTCGAGCCTTTCTCCCCTCTTGTGAGTGACCCTACACTAGAGTGTCCACTTCCGGCCCTGAGTACAGCACGGCGAGAGCACATTGATCATATACTAGATGAGCAGATTGTGACAGTCAGGGACGGAGCTTTTCAGCGCTACCTAATCCGTTGGAGAGGGCGGCCACCGACCGAGGACACCTGGCTTACCTGAGAGGAGTTGCAGCGGCTTGACCCAGACTTGTTGGAGAGATACCAGAGTGGACAGGACCCTCACTCAACAGGGTTGAGTTCCTCCCAGCCGGGGGAAATTGGTGCGGACACACGAGGACTTGCTCGTTTTGACCCATCGCGGGTTTACCGGCGTCGTCGAGCAGAGCCGACGTCACTTTGGTTGGACGACGGCGTTCTACAGGACTTTTGAGGCCTTAGCATATTTTTTATGGCAGGCCGAGATATTTTGTACGGCCCATTTAGCATTTTCTTATTTTTGTGTATTTTTTTTTGCTTTTATTGAGTATTTGAGGAAATGGGCATTTTGGTAATTATGAGCCCATCTCTTCCTATATGTATCTGGCCATCTCTCTACGGATGGAGGATGGAAAGATTTGAAAGATTTGAAAGAAAAGACAAGAAACGGCGGTGCAAGTTCACTTGCCTCCTCCCCTCCTTCCCGCCCCTTCCCTTCTTCCTCCTTCCCTTCCCCCCGGTCTCCGGTGCCCCATCAGTGTGACTGTTGTACATTTGTTGGTGTATGTAGTACAGTAGGTACATGTATGTACTGCTATACATATGTAACACTTTAACTTTGAAACTGTTGCTCATTGCATAGTACTTAATAATTTCACTGTTGTACATTTTGTAAGTTTGCTGGTCTATAACATTTGTATGTTGTTAGAGATAATTGAAACCACATCCGAATGACACAGTCTGCCTATGTACTGAACATGATCACATGAAACAAAAACACTAACTTAGGATTGATAGATGGTAATCTGAAGCACACAGTCTGAAGTACACTAGAGTTAATGTTCACATTGAAGTGCATTTGATGAGAATCCAATGTAACCAAGGACTTTTCCGATCACTGGTTACGTCTTGGATATCTGTAGCTTTTCAAAGTTAGACAACAGACGATCACAGAGATTGACATTGCTTTCGGCAGCATACATATCCTTCTCCAATATATTATAACCTTGTCAAATGAAGGAAAATGATGTTGCTCTTTCTTTGTTTATGCAACTTGCCCTCCATCTTCAATCCATTTAAAGAAGTTGCAACCCAAGCTCTGGTAATGCAGCTGCCAAAAATAATGGCAAATAATATTATACTTCAAGACACCATTGGTCCTATTTGTCCAATAGCAACATACCTTAGAATCTGGACAAACGTAAAAGCCCTTCCCTCTAGAAGTGGCTGTCCTCAGTGTTCACTTTCTACGAGGGCCCTTCCCACATGGACATTCAATCATCTCGTCAACCCACATGAAGAAGCCACAAGTGTTACCTGTTTTAGCCTGTATTGTCATGCTGAAAATAATAATGACATGTCAAAGGTTCACAGAAGGTGTACATAGGCAATGGGCAGAAGGCCTTAAAAGAATAAAAATAAAGAACATGCCGAGCAAATTCTATGCAGTTCATTGTCACTGAAATGTTTGATGCTAGTTGCATTCTTCCTTAGATTCACCCTTTATGCAGTTGCTCCTTTTCGTAAGTTTTGCCAATAGGGACCAGCTTTGGCACTTGTCTGACTGGTAACTATCCAGTTCCTACACAAGAGAGGAGTTTGATCTGGTTCTTAAACATACGATTTATCTTGTGTAAACTTAAAGAACTTCAGAAATAGATGACATCATTTAGAAAAGGATGTGGATTCATTCTAGAGCTTGTAAATGTATCTAATAATCACAAACAGCAATAACTTATTTTTTGTAAACCTTGTTTCACCTGCTTCCTGATTTCTGTTTTTTCTTTCATTCTGATCAGTCCCAATCCAAAAACCTGCCAAATTGGAAGAGGATCCATCGAGTCTAATGTGGTTTTTACTGATTCGGCTTGAATCAGCACATTCAACAAACAATGTTCTTTCTATAAATGAAAGATCTTCTGATGCATTATTCACAATGTCCTTGGAATATTTTAGATTGTCTGTTGCAGAACTTTTGTTACGAAGTGTTTGTAATTCTTGGCATAATTTTGATCCATATCTTCAGGCCCCGATTCTCATCAAGTATCCTGCCAGCATATCTTTGACAGCATACTCGTACCTTTGGTGCTCTCTTGATGTTGTCATCAGCATTGTCTCAACAGCTGACAGTGCAGATGGGCCTTAACATGGACTGAGGCAGTTGCGGTTCTGTATGCTGTAGGTTTTTTCATCTTCTTGAACACCATGCACATTTTTCAAGTTCTGTCTGTTGGACCATTTCTAAGTCGATTTGGACCCATTTTCCAAAGCATGTGCTATGTGACAAATGAGTCAGATGCTACATTTTCTAGTTGTGTTTTTGACTGTTTATTTTCGTGTATCACATGAAAATTCTCCATAATCTAGATCAATGGATGTTACAATGTTCCATCAAGGCAAAGAATGGAAATCCCTGCCTGTTAATGATCTGATACAAGTTTTCATTTTGCTTTTGCAGGAATTATGGCATCTGCTCTTAATTATGGACTTATGACATGGTCCAACAAGATTTTAGGGCCTGCATTGGTAGCTCTGTACGTTCCTCTTCAACCTGTAGCATCTGCTGTATTATCGATGCTCTTCCTTGGGAGCCCAATTTACCTGGGAAGGTCATGAACAAAACCTAGTCTCTTTTCTAAAGTCTCGTTCTCTTCTAAGTGCTGCTTGCTCCACACATGTTTGTCTCTGTGAATACATTTATTCGTATTTAATCGATTCAGAATTCAAGAAGATTGTTTCTTGTGTACCAAAAAAGTTCAACTCATTGCCTTAACAGTTTTTGAGTTAGATGGCGTGATATAGTAATTTCAACAAATATTAAGTTCCTTTGCCTTTCTCACTGTAGCCAAAGTGTAGGCTTCTAGATGTTTCCCTGGTTTTGTTTTACAGGATGCCTCTGTCATCTGCTGATCTCATTACTTCCACCATTCTTGCAATCATTTGATAGAAACAGATTGACTAAAGCCCTATATCGTTGTAACTGTTTTTATTGGATTGCTTCTGCTTTCTGGTCCCATTTTTTTGCCACTGTTGTTTGATTTTCTGAACCAAGTCCAACTGACGTTGCCTTAACTTTCTATTCTCTGAGCAGCATTATTGGTGGATGTCTTATTACCTCTGGCTTATACCTCGTCACATGGGCACGCTACAGAGAGAGACAAGTTATGACGAGCATTTTATACGAAGATCGGGACTCTGAACCCCTTATCAATGAGGACATATCGGTTATCAAGATAGGCAACTTATTGGTCAGTTCATCAGCATCAACGGCTTTTCCAAGGCCTCGGGTTGAATCACATGAACCATGATGTAGCTCTGTCTTGTATTGGGTCACTGGCTGCTTATGTACATTTCCATCTTGTAGGCTACGAAAAAAAAGGTTGGGGGGGGAGGGGGGGGGGGGGGGGGATCGAGAGATTGTTTATATGCCTGCTGCCGCATCATTCTTTCACTACAAAAGCATAATAGGGTGTTTGGGAGCAATAAAAAAAACTATTTCTACCTGAAAAATGAGGTTGAGTTCTCTTTAATTTAAATTTAAAGTTATGAAAATATGATATTATCTGTTTAGTAAAATTTTTAAAATTTGTATTGATGTGTTTGGGAAGGGAGTGGGAGCCATGGGCGGGGGAGGGGGGCGCAGGGCGGGTGGAGGGAGCCCGGCGGGGGGGGAGGGAGGGAGCGTTGGAAGGGGGGGAGCCGGGCGAGGGGAGGGGGAGCGGAGGGGGTGAGGGGGTGAGGGTGGCGGGGGGACTTCGGCGGGGGGAGGAGGAGGGGGAGCCGTCAGAGGGGGGGGGGGGGAGCCGGCGGGGGAGGAGGCGCAGGGCGGGTGTCGCAGGTGGGGGGGGGACGGGGAGCCGTCGGAGGGGGGGGGGTCGGGCGGGGGGAGGGGGGCGCAGGGGGGTGTCGGGGGGGGGGGGGTGGCGAGGAGGAGCGCAGGGGGGGGGTGGCCGGTAGGGGGGGGGTGTGAGAGGAGGAGGATGGCCGCAGCAGGGGGGGGGTCACGGCGGGGGGTGGGGGGAGGGGAGGCCGCAAGGTGGGGGGGGGGGGGGGGGGGGGGAGGGAGGAGGCCGTAGGGGAGGGGGAGGCCGCAGGGGGGGGGGGGGGGGGTGGTCGCGGGGGGGGGGGGGGGAGGGGCGGGGGAGGAGGAGGGGGCCGCAGTGTGGGGGGAGGGGAGGCCGCAGGGGGGTGGCGGGCCAGGCTGGGTTTGGGGGGGGAGGGGGGTTGGTGAGAGAGAATTTGTGTTTTTAAAATAAAATAAGTTGGTACTTATTTTTTATTAAAGAAATTTACATAGGATAAAAATTCTTCCTTAAAAAAAATTTATTACCAAACATGTCTTTGTATTTCATCTCTTTCTTTTTTAAATTTTAGAGAAAAAAGAGCTACAAAACTACAACCAAACACCTTATAAATATTTTATAACTGATCTTTATCAAGTTGGCTGTGTTCTTCTAAACAAGCCCTCGAGCATTACTTGTCGAACCTCAAACACGTATCTTACGGTCCTTGATCGAAATTCAAGTGGCTGCTGTTGAAATCCCTGTGTTAATTTAAAAGATTTGAGTATTCTTTATCCCACGTTAAAAAATGGAAAAAGTTTCTTATCATTTTAAGAGGGGACTTTTTACTTTTCTACCAGAACTTTTTGGGAAGAATTATGGAAGTTGGCTCATTGAGTAAAGAACTCTTTAGATCTTATCTCAGGTGCTTGTTGTGATGTGTGTAGTTCTCATCTTTTATTTTAGTGGAAATCAACTCCCGATCTAAATCTTTCTCAGGTGTGTTGTGATGTGCGTGTAGTTTCATCTTTTATTTTAGTGGAAATCAACTCCTGATCTAAATCTTGATATACTACTTATTTCTGTGTGTGCAGAAGTGGATCTTATTTTAGATCCAAAATATGACTCCACCGTCAGTTAAGAGTGAAATGCCCTAAATACCCCTTCCATCACCGTCGCCCCCTCTTACGAGGTTCGACTTCTGCGCCTCTGGTCGGCAGTTTTTGCAGGAGTCTTCTGCCGCCGCCGATGAGCTCTTCTCCGACGGCGTCCTGCTACCACTCTGCTTGCTTTACAAGGGAGGCAGCACCCCGGCCGTAGCAGCACCGTTCAAGAGCAAGAGCGGAGGAGATCGGTGGTGGTGGCGGCAGCAGCAACCCGATGAAGGGTCTTCATTCCGACGACACTGAAGGCTACCAACACCGAGCGAGTGCTCCGCAGCCGTACAGGATCTCGTCCATCTGGAACAATGCCGGCATTGTCTCTATCAGCACGCGTGGCCCTTATGCTACCCCTCTCTAGATCCCCGCCCACCTCTCCACGCTCTCGAACATGCTAGTCCAGATCTTCGCCTGCCCTACAGAAACCCCCACCAAATCCATGACCACCGACGAGTCGAGCTCGATAACTTCATATGAGCAGGGGAGAACAAAAACAGGGGAAACAGAGGAGCATGAGTGGTATATATGATGTGATCACCTGGAGTGCCCATCTTGGGGAGGTAGAAGAAGGGGCCGTGGCCACCGCCTTAGGACGCCCGAAAAGGCTTGTGGTTGTGGAAGAAGTAGAGTCCGAAGTCGACGAGGCAGCGATAGCGGGATCACCGTCGACGAGGACGTGCGCCTCCAGAGGTGCCACCCGCGGAGGGCGGACGAACACTTCGTCGTTCGCTCTTGAGCTTGTAGACCCTGTTCGTCGCGGGGGGCATAGGGGGCACGGGGGCACACACCCAGTCGCCCTCCCGGACGCGCCTCGTCGCCGGGTCGAACTCGGGGGCGCCCCGGCATCGTACCGCCGCTGCTCCTCCCGCCGGCGCTCCAAAGGAAGAAACCTCCTTTTCGCCCGTTGCACCACCATCGCCCCCTTGTCTGCGTCGCACCGTGGAAACCTTCTTTAACAGAGATGTAACAGAAGGATGGAACATTAAAAGAAAATTTTAAAATGGACTTAAATTAATTCTAGGTAATAGATATAAAAATAAATGAAAGGTCAACAAATGAATCTAAAATAAAAAAAAAACCCCTTTATTTTTTTTTTAATTTTGATCGAGAGTCTGGGCATCTCCTCACATTCCTCCGTCTCCTCACATTCCTCTTTCTATCCTTATAGATTCTCTTTCCAAGGAGATGTTTTGAATGTCAGTCCATTTTCTTGTGAGAGGGTAAATGGTTTTTTACGGATCCAATGGCATCTCTCTTGTGCTCTCTTCTTTGTTGCTTTTGTCTTCGTTTTGTACTAAGAGCCAAAAGTATTGTGATGTTTGCACTGACAACTCGAGTTGAAGTGTATTTTCGCGTCGGAGTCGTCGAATCTTGGGGGAGTCTATTGAGAAGTTTATTTGTAGAAGTGGAATGACTCTAAAAAAAGTGACACGAATTGCTAATTCTTAATCTAATGTTTTCTTTAATTCTTGCGTTCTGATCACGAAAATAAAAAATAAGAGGTTGGAAAAGGATATCTCGAATAACGTTGTGGCTTGATAACTTTTGCTACTTGCGTGGCTTAATAAGTACGAATGGGTCTTCACATGGGCAATCTCTTTCTGGAGCGTTAATTAGTGTTCTTTTCGGGAGCTTCAAATGTCACACAATCGGTCTCGTTTGTTTTGT